>JAHRHZ010000248.1:25213252-25228499 GCA_024137785.1 Ginglymostoma cirratum | reverse complement strand
TTCCTGCTCCTCTGATGCTGCTTGGCCTGCTGTGTTCATCCAGCTCTACACCTTGTTATCTCAGATTCTCCAGCATCGGCAGTTCCCACTATCTCTGGAAAGACTAGGGCTGTTTTACTGTCGTGTTTTTTGGTTGAGGGGTGACCTTATTGAGGTTTATAAACTCATAAGGGGCATAGATAAGGTAAATGTGAAAGTCTTTTCCCTAGCGTGGGTGAGTTCAAAACTAGGGAGCATATTTTTAAGGTGAGAGGAGAAGATCTAAAAAGGACACGAGGAGCAGCTTTTTTGTTACACAGATAATGGTCTATGTGTGGAATGGACTGCCAGAGAAAGTGGTGGATGCACTTACAGTTACAACATTTAAAAGACGTTTGGATAAGCTCAGGAATAGGAAAGGTTTGGAGGGATATGGGCTAAATACAGGCAGGTGGGACTAGTTTAGTTTGGGAACATGGTCAGTGTGGACGAGTTGGACTCAAGGGTCTGGTTCCATGATGAATGACTCTATGACTCTATAACTACAGAACACGCAAGTTGTACCAGAAGGATTCTGCTAACTCCTTCCTTGACAATATATACCAATAAATATTAGTAATTCCAGAATAAAAATATGTATACGAGAAAAATGAATCAGATACAAAAATAAATATAAACATATAAATTAATATTTTGATATTAAATTGCATCAGCAAGTGTTTAAAAATCAAATAAGCAAGTATAAACTATTTTTTCTTGTGATTCTGTTTATTTTGAGAAATACTATTGCAATGCTACAATCCCCTAGAGACTCATGAGTTTAAAAGATATATTAAAATATCCAATAAAATAAAAGTAAAATACTACAGATGCTAGAAATCTGAAAGGAAAACAAAATACTGGAGAAGCCGGCAACATCTCTGGGGTGAGAAGCGGAGTTAGTGCTTGGAGTTCAATATGACTTCTTCCAAACACCAAAGGCAAATTGGACTCAAAATGTAAACTCTGTTTCTCTCTTCACAGATACTGCAAGACCAGCTAAGTTTCTCCAGCTGTCTTCAATTAGAAATCCAGTAACTGACTGAAAGGAATACATGGGAAGATGTCAACTTTTAGGACCTTTACTGTAACAAAGAACGTCAAAAAAACCCCAGAAACGACTGGAGAAACTCAGCAGGTCTGGCAACATCTGTGGGAAGAAGGCAGAGTTAACATTTCGAGTCCAGTGACTCTTCATCAGATGCTGCCAGACTTGCTGAGTTTCACCAGCAATTTCTGTTTTTGCTTCAGGTCTCCAGCATCCACAGTTCTTGCTTTGATTGTATAAACTTGAAACAACACATTGCCCAAATACTATTTCAGGGGCAACTTAATTGCTATGTAACAGAAAGGTTTCCCAATTTAACTTTTTTGAAGGGATTGAAAGTACCCTACCACAGTTCTCCTTTACTCTGTCCTTATGTGTATATTTCATTCTGTAGTGGCCAGGCCCAAGCTATTCTCCAGACAGTTTGTTTCCTTTTCCCTTTCCTACTCAGATAAATTTTAATTTTGAATTAACCTTTATCGTTGGAATTAGACTGGAAATCCTTCTCTCTACTGAAAGCTAGGGAAATCTTCCCACTTTGTATAAATCTTCATGAATTTGGTTTCTTCAATATGAACCTAACCTCATTCTACATGAATAGTACAGACTGTTTACCTCTGCCTCTCTCTCTCTCTTCCTCTCTTTTTCTCCCTCTCTCCCTTTCTCTCTATCTCTGAGTTTCTTGCAGACTAACTTGACTCTGGGGTTCAGGGGTATCTGAAAAACCAGCAACCACAACCTACAATTGCTTGCTATGGACTCTTCCCCACTCCAAATGCATGTCCCAACCAACATGGATTACATGAGCCTTGTATACAAGTAGAAATGCCTGCCAGCTATCTTCGAACAACGCAATTGCAATCTATCTTGGAGAAAAATAATTTATTTTCTCACCATTATAAAGACTGACATTCCTTGTTGCCTTAGCCACTCAATGAAATCAAAGCTATGAGCTGATAATGGTAATCTCCTACATGCCTATATCCATCTCTGAGCAAGCCATCAGTGGGAGGCTCCCCAGTGAATCGATTGCTGATGAGAGACCGTAAGATAGCAGGTGAGGAACACTGTGACAAAAAACTGTTACCTTTCCAAATCTGAATATCTCCCTGTCACTGATTGGAAAAGAACACTGGGAGACAACAAGATGCTGGTTGTGCTCAGATTTTAGAATTGATGTATGGCGAAGTAGCAGCGCTCCGAAAGCTTGGGGTTTCAAATAAACCTGTTGGACTATAACCTGGTGTCATGTGACTTCTGACCTTGTCCACCCCAGTTCAACACCAGCACCTTCACATCATAGTTCAATCACAACACTGTGCAAGAGTATGGGGTAAAGCAGGAGATTGACACAAGGCAATGATGGTCGTTTGAAGGGGCAGGAGAAGCACACTGAGCTGAATGGTCTCCTCCTGCAGCTTAAAAATTATATGATTCAGTGATTCCATTTACCATTAGTCAGCTGCCCATACAATACATCTTGGGCAAATGTCTATCATCCATTTAGACAACATGACCCACACCCAATACAGTTGCGTTGGAGGAGGATGGCCTTGAGGCTGGGTGATGTCGGCTGTTTCTAGGACATCAGTGTTTGTGGTGCCATCCTGCCAGTGGATCTTGGGGATGTTACGGAGGCAGCAATGGTGGAAGCCCTCGAGAAGGTGTTTGATGGAGGTACTGGACCCATGACCCACCACCATACACAAAGATGGTGAGGACTGCACTTTGACATTACACTGTGTTCTGACACCATGCCTGGTTTGTAGAGTCTGCCAAACTTCATGTTTGCTTTTGAAAACTAATTGTCCACTTCTCTGTCTTTGGTGGCATCAAACTAGCTGATTCCTCCCAAATAGGAAAATGCTTTAAGGCCTGCTGCAGGTAACCTTGATAATAATGCTTGGGTGGTCCATATTTTTATGAATGCACATGCAAGCCATTGGATTTCTTTAAGCTGATTTTTAGTTTGAAAATCTGTGAGGCATTGGACAATATTTGTCGGTTTGTCTAACCGTGGACCAAAGGAACATGGACAGCTGTGAAAAACTTGTGTCTTTGTGTGAAGCTAAAGACATCTGAGTTTAAAAAGTGTAAATCAGACCAAAGTGGGTGTAAACTCCCTTCTTGAGGTCTTCTGTTGTCTGTTGCTGACTTGTGCTGAGAAAGATGGTGAAAAAGTGAAGGCCCACACATGTCCAGCTTCACATCACTGGAGATTTGATAGGGCTTTGAGACTTCATTGTTGTATTTAACTTGTCTGTTCTGATTTTCACGAAAATACTTCACGGTGCTCAGGTCTCTGGTATGGTATCCAGGTTTTCAAGGATTATACAGAATCCATCTCTGCTCATGTTGTTGAATGCCCTGATGAGGCCTACAAAAGAGATGCACAGGCCCTTGTTTTACTCATAACAATTTTCCTGTACTTGTCTAAGTGTAAATGCCATGTCTGTGTCCTCCTTCCTGATATCTGAGGGCCAAAATTCGGAAGGAATGGGCAATAAATGTTGCCTAGCAGCGACACCCTCATCCCGTGAATGAATAAAGGAAAACAAGAACCACCCACCCCTTCCTTATCTGATGAATCAATACTCCTTCATATTGGATACCACTTTGAGGAAGCATTGAGACTCACAAGGGCAGAGCACTTGCCCATAGAATCTGGTGTGGCACAGTGGCTCAGTGGTTAGCACTACTGCCTCACAGTGCCAGGAACCCAGGTTCAATTCCACCCTTGGGCGACTGTCTGTGTGGGGTTTGCACATTCTCCCTGTGTCTGAGTGGGTCTCCTTCGGGTACTCTGGTTTCCTCCCACAGTCCAAAGATATGCAGGTTAGGTGGATTGGCCATGCTAAATTGCCCGTAGTGTTGAGGGATATCTAGGTTAGGTGCATTAGCCATGGGAAATACAGGGTTACGAGGATAAGGTCTGGGTGGAATGTTTTTCAGCGAGTTGGCGTGGACTTGTTAGGACAAATGGCCAGTCCCTACCCGCTAGGGATTCTATTAAATCTACATCACATGGAAACTTAAATATACTGCCAACAGTGGATCAGCTACAGTACTTCTGATCGAGTAGGTCGGGTCCTAAAGGATATAGCTGTTAGACTGGGCCTACAGAAGGTGGTGAGGGAATCAAAAAGAGGGAAAACCATGTTTGATATCATCCTTAACAACTTGCCAGTTGAGAACATTTCTGCCCATCAGGGTAGGCGATGGCCTAGCAGTATTATCACTAGACTATTAATCCGGAAACCCAGCTAATGTTCTGGGGACCCAGGTTCAAATCCCACGATTAAATCATTGTCAATTGTTGGGAAAACCCATCTGGTTCACTAATGCCCTACAGGAAAGGAAATCTGCCATCCCCACCTGGTCTGCGCTACATGTGACTCCAGATCCACTCTCAATTGCCCACTGAAATGGCAATGGACTGGAAAGCATTCAGTTGGACCAATCATGATAAAGTCACAAACAAATGAAACGGGATGGATCAGCAGACATCGAACTAGGTGCTGAAAAAGACAACGACCGAAACAGCACTGTCGACACTGCAAAGTCCTCCTCACTAACATCTGGGAGCTAGAAGTGCCAAATGGATGATCCATCTCAGCCTCCTCCAGCCACGGGCCCTGACAACATTCTAGCAACAGTACTGAAGACTTGTGCTCCAAAACCTGCTGCTTCTCTAGCCAAGTTTTTCCAGCACCGTTACAACACTGGTATCTAACTGACAACGTGGGAAATTGCCGAAGTATGTCCTGTACACAAAAAGCAGGACAAATCCAACCTGGCCAATTACCACCCCATTCAGCTACTCTCAATCATCAGTGAAGTGATGGAAGGTGTCATCAACAGTGCTATCAAGCAGCACCTGCTCAGCAATAACCTGCTCAGTGACGCCTAGTTTGGGTTCTGCCAGGGCCACTCAGCTCCTGATCTCATTACAGCCTTGGTTCAAACATGGACAAAAGAGTTGAATTCCAGAGGTGAGGTGAGAGTGACAGCCCTTGATATCAAGGCTGCATTCGACTGAGTGTGGCATCAAGGAGCCCTAGCAAAACTGGAATCAATGGGTATCGGGGGCAAACTCTCTGGTGGTTGGAATCATACCTGACACATAGGAAGACAGTTGTGGTAGTTGGTGGTCAATCATCTCAGCTCCAGGATATCTCTTCAGGAATTCCTCAGGGATCTTCAGCTGCTTCATCAATGACCTTCCCTCCGTCATGAGATCAGAAGTGGGGATGTTCGCCGATGATTGCACAATGTTCAGCACCATTCATGACTCCTCAGATACTGAAGGAGTCTGTGTTCAAATGCAACAAGATCTGGACAATATCCAGGCTTGGGCTGACAAGTGACAAGTGATATTCATGCCACACAAATGCCAGGCTATGACCATCACTAATAAGAAACAATCTAACCACCGGCCCTTGATATTCAATGGTGTTACGATCGCTGAATCCCCCACTATCAACATCCTGAGAGTTGTCATTGACCAGAAACTCAACGAGACTCACCATATAAAAACAGTGGCTACAAAAGCAGGGCAGAAGCTGGGAATACTGTGGCGAGTAACTCACCTCCTGACTCTTCAAAGCCTGTCCTCCATCTACAAGGCACAAATCAGGAGTGTGATGGAATACAGCCCACTTGCCAGGATGAGTGCAGCTCCAACAATACTCGAGAAGCTTGACACCATCCAGGACAAAGCAGCTCGCTCGATTGGCATTACATTCACAAGCATCCACTCCCTCCACCACCAACGCTCAGTAGCAGCAGTGTGTACTATCTACAAGATGCACTGCAGAAATTCACCAAAGATCCTTAGACAGCACCTTCCAAACCCACGACCACTTTGATCAAGAAGGACAAGGGCATCAGACATGTGGGAACACCACCACATCCAAGTTCCCCTCCAAGCCACTCACCATCCTGACGTGGAAATATATCGCCATTCCTTCACTCCACTGAGTCAAAATCTTGGAATTCCCTCTGTAATGGCATTCGGGGTCAACCCACAGCATTGGACTGCAGCAGTTCAAGAAGGCTGCTCACCATTGCCTTCTCAAGGTGAACTCGGGATGAGCAAGCAATGCTATTCACCCAGCAATGTCCACATCCCACTAACGAATAGGAAAAGAAATTGTTTGGAGTTATCACCGCACAGTCCTTGTGGAGGTGATGTCCCACTTCACAGTGATAATATTTTGCATTGCATTCTGCATCGTTGCCACAGTGCTAAATGGAATAAAGTTTGAACAGATGTAACAATTCAAGACTGGGCGTCCACAAGACTTTGTAGATTAGCAGCAGCAGCATTTGCAACCTCGTGTTCTGACATATTCCCACCCCACCATCACCATCAAGCCAGGGATCAACCTTGTTTCAATGGAGAGTTCAGAAGGGCATACTACAAATGAGGTGTCAACCTGTCAAGCTATCAAATAGGACTCCATCTGTGCCAAACAGAATAAGCAGCAAATATAGACAGAACTAAGTGATTCCCCGAACAATGGATCAGATCTAAGCTCTGCAGTCCTGCCATATCCAGTAATGAACAGTGGTGGACAATTAAACAACTCACTGGAGAAGGAAGCTCCACAAATCTCCCCATCCTCAATGTTGGAAGAGCACAACACACCAGTGCAATAGACAAGGCTGAAGCTTTCGTAGCAATCTTCAGCCAGAAGTTCTGAGTGAATGATCCATCTCTGCCTCCTCTGGAAGTCCCCAGCTTCATAGATGTCAGTCTTCAGACAATTTGATTGACTCCAGCGATATCAAGAAATGTCTAAATGCAGTGTACAAGTGTAGAGATTGTGGGTCCTGACAACAGGCTAGTATTTTTTTAAATTCATTCATGGGATGTGGACATCACTAGCTGGGTTGTTACTACCCATAGTTGCTTTTAATAAGGTGGTAGTGAGCTGCATTCTTGAACCACTGCAGTATATTTGATGCCGGTAGATCCACAATGTCATTAAAGCGGGATTTGTTCTAGGATTTTGATGCAGAGTCACTGAAGGAACATAATATATTTCCAAGTCACCCGAGTCATGATGGTGTATTGTATCGAAGATTTATCCTCCAGAACCTGCAGCACCCCCAGCCGAGCATTTGTGTGCATACTATCTACAAAATGCACTTCAGAAAATCATCAAAGTTCCTTGGATAGCGCCTTCTAAACCCAGAAACCTCACCATCTAAGCGGACAAGGAAAGCAAATACACGGGAACACCATCACCTGGAAGTTCCCCTTTAAGACACTCACCATCCAGACTTGGAAATATATCACCATTTATTCATTGCCACTGGGCCAATATCCTGGAACTCCCGTCCTAACAGCCTTCTGGGTCTATCTACAGCACATGGGCTGCAGCGGTTAAAGAAGGCAGCTCACCACCAACTTCTGAAAGGCAACGACAGATAGATAATAAATGATGGCCAACCAGTGCCCCACATCCCTCAATGAATTTAAAAAATAGATGTGTCAAAGCTTGTTAGAAATAAAGTATGGCATGTACTGAAATCACCTTTTCAAAACAAGCAAAGCAGTTAGTGATCCATTGTGCTACCTCAGGCAATTGTGTGACCTTACACGATGAAAAGAAATCAATTAACTCTGCTTTCTTCGCTCCTGTTCACGGATACTGATTTATGCTTGGTAGTGGTTCCATTGGTCTCAGCGTATCTCTTGCTATTTGGGGTGGTTTATGACATTAAAAGCCATGTATAAATGCACGTTGTCATTGTGGTCATTATTCATGAACAGAGTCAGTGGTTTGTTCCGTCCTCAGAGATACACATACAAAACTAAACCTGCCTTCTTTCCAAGCATATTTTCCAACAGGAGATATTGGACAGTGATCAGAAGGCGGGACCGCAATGTATTTTACTTCCTTCCAATTGTCAGTTTGGCTCAGTTGGTCAACTCACTCATGATTGCATTCAAATGGTAGAACGTTGTACACAAGGTCTTCTATATACAATTCAAGATTATAATTCAACATAGTGCTAAAGGAGTGCTATAGTGTCAGAACATCTTTCAGGTGGGATGCTAAAATGAGGCACTGTCTACCTGTTCATTCGGACATAAAAGATCTGTGCAGAACTCAAAGTGAAACAGATGTGCTGGTGAACATTCTCCCATAACCGACCTGATAATGTGCACATTTGCTGTTTGTGGGATCGTGCTGTGCACAAATTGTCTTCTGCATTTGCCTGCACAATGACAGTTACTGCCCATTATCTGCAATATGCTTTGCAACATTCCAAGTAAGTGACAAAGAACTGGAATAAATGACAAGTTCTTTCTTACCATGTGGTCTCTTCAGACCATGCAATATTGAAGAGGTCAGCAATTAACTTCTCTATTTTATGATTTTCTGGCTTTAACCATCAAGTATGGCTGTTAGCGAAGCATGTCCACATTGAAAAGGAAACAGTGGGGCAGTCACACATGTAACTTTCTACTGTCAATCATATTAAGATGGAGAGCGCATGAATCTGTAATTTGTTATTCATTGACCCTCTGGAAAATCATTGACCAATTCAGAAAAAAAATCACATCCAAATGTACAGATTTCTGAAAGCTCACCCTGCCACCTTGCCCCATTTCCTACCTACTGTGTGCTCATGATAATGGGGTCTTGAAGTAAAAAGGGAAAATCCTGTCCCCAGTCTCCACTGTAACCGCACCAATACTGGAAATGGAAGGGAAAAGAAATAATCCTTCATAATGATATTGTGTCATGTGCAATGGCGACAGTTTACAGCCATTTGACCTAGAAGAATGGTATAGATTCTGAGATTGGGTCAGTGGTACCCTTACCTGAAGTTGGGTCCTCTCTACACTTTTCAACATTGTTTTATGTTCCACTCAGAAGCCTGACTGCTTAACTTGATCCCACCAGCATCATTTTTCATGAGAAGTTTACCATGCCCTCCCTCCCATTGGCATTCCTTGTTCACCCGATGGAGATAACAACATTGTCTTCTCCATACTTTGTTTGTTAGACTTGAGTTTTGATTGTGTTGACTTGACTGGTGAGTTTTAATGATTTTATTGAAACACTATTTAACAGCACTGCATTCCTGATATATACACTTAACTCAAGGCATGGCAAACAAATGGGAAATATGTAGGAACGTGTTAAAGCCAAATGCCTGAGCCATAGAACATATTAAAGGAAACATACATTAGGAAATTGTGAGAAAAATTGCTTGTCTTTTAAAAGCTGGAAGATAAATGTCCTCTTTAAAAACTCATGCAGTGTTTTTGACTGACATACCCTAGGTCTCACATTGGATATGCGCTGGTGTTCCTTAAGAGAAAGGCTGATGCAGCAAGATAATAACATGTAAACTACACACAGTAACTGTCATTATAAATGCCTAATGATGTATTTTAAAGAGCCAGTGCCCTCCGTCTATCTTGATTATCAAGCTGTGGATTCTATTTTCTTCAAGTGAACTTTGGTGTTCAGCTAGCTGAGGAAAAAGGAACACTTTCTCTACATTTTTGAGGTCTTGTAAAGAAACCCACAAAAACAGCCAAGTTATTAAGGTTGAAATAGAATCTGAGTTGTATGAGAACTTCAAATTTTGCCAGGAACAAGTTTTCAGATATTATTGCAGACAGAAGAGGTTGTATTTTTTTTCGTTCATGGGATTTACTGCCTAGTGAGCAGTTAAGGGTCAACCACATCATTGTGGATCTGGAGTCACAAAAAGGCAAGACCAGACAAGGATGGCAGTTTCCTTCCCTAAAGGACATTAGTGAACCAGATGGGCTCTTCCTGACAGTCAGTAATGGATTTGGGGTCATCATTAGACTCTTAATTCCAGAGTTTTGTTGAATTCATCTGCCGTAGCAGGATTCAAACCCAGATCTCCAGAGAATTACCAGAGTCTCTGGATTAGTAGGTCTTCAATAATACTAATGGGCCATCAGCTCCCCTTAATTGCCTTAATCTTTTTTTAGACTCCTAATCTATCACCTATGTGGTTGTTTACTCTAAATCAGACCTCTTGAATGAAGTAGAATTGTCTTGCTATAGCAATCTTTAATTACCATATTCCTGATGATATACTATGCTGTAATCCAGAATTGATCTTTATAATAAATATTTATAGGCAAGTATTGTAAGGTTGTAGTCTCACATGTAAATCCTCACAATTGACCTGCGTACAAATAACAATATTCTAAATTCTCAAGTTAAGATTCTATGCGCTGGAATTGGTTAATTTCAGCAGTTTATTTCTGCTACAATATACCTGTAGCTACATTGTAACCTGAAATAACTTTCCAAGTTAGGAGACTCCAAAGAGCTCAGCATTTCATCGCAGGACTCAAATTATAGTTAGTAAAACTGGCTAAGTTCCTTTAATAATCTCAAATCTCTCTCAGTAGAGGTTTTAGGCTGACAATAAGTGCAATTGAAATAAAACAATTAAATGCGGATGCTGGAGTTTTGAAACTAACAAAAACTGAAATCGCTGGAGATACTTGGCAGGTCTGGAAGCATCTGTGAAGACAAAATGGAATTAATGTTTCGAATCCAGTGACTCCTCTTCAGAACTAACAGCAACTAGGCTGATGTTTGCAAGGGTGGGGAAAGAAATAAAGGAGTGAGAGGATAGATGGAGACAAAACCCAGGGAGAGAGAGAGAGACAGAGAGATAGAAGAGAGAGAAATGTTAGATAGACAAGGGGGTTGATGATAGTAAGCCAGGGAAGAAGAGAAACTAAATTACACAGGTGAAAATTATACAGTGAATGGCAGAACCCTTATGAGTATTGATATGCAGAGGGATCTGGGTGTGCAGGTTCACAGATCACTGAAGGTGGCAGCGCAGGTAGATAAGGTAGTAAGAATGGCCTATGGCATACTTGCCTTCATTGGAAGGGGCATTAAGTGTAAGGATAGACAGGTTATGTAGCTTTATAGAACTTTAGTTAGGCCACACTTGGAATATTGCATACAGTTCTGGTCACCACACGACCAGAAGAATGTGAATGCTTTGGAGAAGATACAGAAAAGGTTTACCAGGATGTTGCCTGGTATGGGGGATTTTAGCTATGAAGGAAGATTAGATAGACTAGGTTTCTTTTCACTGGAACGCAGGAGATTGAGGGGCGACCTGATGGAAGTTTATAAGATTGTGAATGGCATGGATAGAGTGGAACATGTGAGGCCTTTTCCTAGGGTGGAGGGGTCAATTACTTGATTCAAGGCGGGGGGAGAAAGTTTAAAAGAGATGTACGAGGCAAGTTTTTCACACAAAGGGTGGTGAGTGCCTGGAATGCACTGCCAGAGGAGGTGGTGGAAGCAGACACAGCATTCAAGAAACACCTGAACGAATACATGAGTAGGAAGGGAATAGAGGGATATGGATCCCGTAACTGAAGACAGTTTTAGTATGGAAGGGCAAAATGTGTCAGCACAGGCTTGGAGAGCATAAGGGCCTGTTCCTGAGCTGTATTGTTCTTTGGCCTGTGTTCTAAATTGGGGATAATGGGGACTTTGAATGGGTGACAATGGGTTGGCTTAAAGCAACACATGTCTTGACTGCAGATGTTTGAAATAGATACGGAAGGAGGTGTTCGTGTTCTAAAATTATCAAACTCGATATTGAGTCCAATCCTGCTGTCAGTTCTGAAGAAGGGTCACTGGTTTCAAAATGTTAACTATATTTTCTCTTCGCAGATGCTGCCAAACTTGCTTAGTTTCTCCATAAACTTCTGTTAATAAGTTGAACAAGAATAGATTGACCTTGCCAGGGGTTTAAAGGTAGTGGAACCATTGACACTCATAACATCTCATGTTTCCCTCTCATCAATATTCCTGAAAGAAACTTCAGCATTTCAACCACTGCACCAATGTGAGATTTTCCTGACAAGTAGAAAGTTTTATTAAATCTTGGGTTGTTTGTGGTTTGAGTGCCAAAGGATGAAACTTGCTTGAGGCTCATTTTCATTAGTGCAAATAGACCAGGACTCATTAGAATTCAAGTCCCAAGGAGCTCCCTGTCAGCTGACACATGTTTTGATATGAATTCCAGATCAGCTACCATATGTAAGAGACAGTGGAATAGCTTAAGCTGTCTTCCAACACTAATAACATACGCTCATAATAAAAAAAAGGCATTGATCTCAAAATGGCGCAGTTTCCAGCACAGTCTTGACTCTGGGAACCTGAATGGATGACCTGGAATTCAGGCCAAGACAAGAATTAATAATTATCAGTATCAATCAATGCAGCCACAGAATTATGGCATACAACAGGTTGAATTCCCACCATAACTAAGTCACTACAATCTCATACAAGTCCCAGGAGCAAAGACAGAGCCACATAAGGACATTGCCAAAGGAAGACTAGAAATGTCTAATTTCTAAAAATATGGGAATGAGCACATATAGCAGCAGACCCAAATTGTTCTGCCTACCATAAACCTGAGCTAATCTAAAATTCTGCTACCACCTCCCAATTCCTGCTCAATCCTCTTCACCCGTCAAACCTGCCATCATTAACCTATTCTGGCTACTGGTTAAGCAATGCCTCAATTCTAAAATTATCTTACTTGCTTTCAAATGCACTCGAGGTCTGACCCTGCCCTACTTCCATAAACTCCTCAATCCCCAGAACCTTCTGTGTTACCTGGGCTCTTCCTATTTTGGTGCCTTAAAATTTGTCAAATTCATTCATTCCACCTTTGGTGATTGCGCCTTCAGTTGCTTAATTATCTTTGCTATAGTTCAAATTAAGTATTAGCCATCACAATAACAACTAAACTGCAAGGAGTTTTTGTCAATGCAATTAACCACTGCTTCATTCTGTAAAGGAAAACTTGCACTGAGAAAGTCAGCCATTTCACATGGGCTACAAGATGAAGCATGCAGCTCTACTTTGATCTATGAGCATTGTCAGCAAGGGACATGATTGATTATTGATTGCAATCAGCCGTCTGGAAATCAGATGTAATTCGCTTTTGCTAGAGTCTAGCTGCTGATAGTGTCTCATCTGCTTGCTGGCTACACGTATGCTCTCCGCCAGTCTATGCACTCATCCATCAAAAGCAGTCGTTGTTCCACAAGGTAAACCTGCAATTGTCCAAATGAAGTTAATGTACACATTAAACCATCACAACATTGTATGCATTAAGTCATCACCAGCACTTATCCAAGCTAGCTGCAAGAGCCTTGATTACATTCTATTCGAGAACCTCTCATATGTCAGTTGGTAGTAGAGAAAGATCTTGCATTTATCCAGAAGTGGGTACTGTTGACCAACCTTACTTTCCACGCTTAAAGGTCAGTCATTTCCTCCGTCCCTTTCAAATTCCTAGTTGAGGAATCTATGGACAGAAAGCGGCAATGTGACGTTGAGATAAAGAATCAGCCATGGTCAGACTGAATGGTGATGCAGGCTTCAAGGGCCAAAAGGCCTGCCCTGCTTCTACTTTCCATATTTCTAGGTCTACTGTCAATCTCACGTACAGCCTGATTCAGCAATGGGTCAAAATATCAAGCTAACTCCCTGTCCAGAATATTCTCCTGAAGGGGGTAGTGTCTGTTTCGATTCATGAAACTCCTTCTTACTTCATCAAAATGGCAGTTTTCTGAACATATCCCTTAGCATGAGTCTTATGAGACTATTTTACAGGGGAGTCACCACAGTCAAGGCCTTTGTATACCTTTGGAAACATTCAAACCCAGCAATACAGTAGCTTTCAGGTAATTGAAACCAGGGGAAACAACGGGATTTCTGGATCAGAAGTGAGGCCAGGACCAGCTGAGGGTAGGATGTCAGTGTTGGGATTAATGAACTGATTGGTGGGGTGGGGAAGAGGTTGCTTTATAGGGTACAGTTAGACTTTAGAAATAGTGTTAAAGAGTGCAGTCAGCAAAGCAAATGAATCTTTACGTAGAAAATTCAAATAAGTATTAGGTCTCTTATTAGGCAAAGACCTAATCTCAACTTTATTAAAGTGTTGAATGGTGGATTACTGGTCCAAGAGATACTGGCACGATGGGCCAAATGGTCTTCATCAGTTTATGTGTTAGCTGCCCATATATTGGGGGTTTAGTAGGCCAGTTACTGTCTGAACAATAATATTGTAGTAATTGTAATGAGATTAGCTAGGTGGAGCTCATAGAATATGAGTTCCTTGGTTGGGGCTGTTAACCTGGTTCAATCAGGGTGTCTGGCTGACGGATATAAACAGGAATGTCAGACCTCCTGTTCACCTTGGAGCTAGCTCTGAGGGAGTTGAAACAGTGTCAAGGACTTTCAATGCATGAATAAAGGGTGACTTGGTGAGAGGATACCAACCTCTTGTGGAGTTATATCAGTGGCAACAAGAGAAGAAAATGTACTCCTGAAGAAATTTTCTCATGACAGTCGTCTTTGAGTTGGAGTAAGCATTTCTGGCATCATGCTGTTATTTGGGAAGCTTGACTCATTCAACCCTGCCATCAAAGACTCAGCCCAGAATGTAGAAAAAATGCATTATTTTTCTGGGCAAATGACATTGGGGCAGATTAAAAGCAATGAGTAATTCTCCTGACAGTTTGTGAACCCACAGCTCTTGCGGTTATCAGGAGCATGATATTTCCTGAAGGACCAGATACTAAAACCTTTCAAAAGTAGACAGATTTAGTTAAGGAATATTACAACCCCAAGCCTCCTCTAATTCTGAGATGCTATTGGGTTTGCTCGACAGTTTGAGAACCAGGGATCCATGTTAAGATTTTTGATGAGGTTCAGACTGCTGGCAGAGGCTTTGTGTGGGGGAAATTATGTCTCACTAACTTGACTGAGTTTTTTGAAGAAGTGATGAGGAAGATTGAGGAAGGCAGAAGAGTGGACATTGTCTATATGGACTTCAGTAAGGCGTTCGACAAGGTTCTACATGGTAGATTGGTTAGCAAGAAGAGATAACATGGAATTCAGAGAAAACAAGCCATTTGGATATAAGAGATAACAAGCATGGGGCTGGATGAACACAGCAGGTCAAGCAGCATCATAGGAGCAGGAAAACTTGACGTTTCGGGCCTAAACCCTTCATCAGAAATGGGGGAGGGGGAGAGGGTTCTGAAATAAATAGGGAGAGAGGGGGAGGCGGATAGAGGATGGATAGAGAGGCGGAGGCGGCGGAAAAACTGCTCGA
>JAHRHZ010000248.1:25189591-25213242 GCA_024137785.1 Ginglymostoma cirratum | reverse complement strand
TCGAGCAGTTTTTCCGCCGCCTCCGCCTCTCTATCCATCCTCTATCCGCCTCCCCCTCTCTCCCTATTTATTTCAGAACCCTCTTCCCCTCCCCCATTTCTGATGAAGGGTTTAGGCCCGAAACGTCAAGTTTTCCTGCTCCTATGATGCTGCTTGACCTGCTGTGTTCATCCAGCCCCATGCTTGTTATCTCGGATTCTCCAGCATCTGCAGTACCTTTTATCTCTGATACCATTTGGATATAAAATCAGCTCAAAGGTAGGAGACAGAGGATTGCGGTGTCCCGTGACCAGCGGTGTGCCATAAGGATCAGTGCTGAGTCCACTGCTTTTTATCATTTATATAAATGATTTGAATGTGAATATAGAAGGTATAGTGAGTAAATTTGCAAATGACACCAAAATTAGTGGTGCATTGGATAGCCAAGAAAGTTACCTCAGAGTACAACAGGGTCTTGACCAGATGGGCAAATGTGCCGAAGAGTGGCACATGGAGCTTGATTTAGAAAAATGTGAGGTGCTGCATTTTGGAAAGGCAAATCAGGGCAGGACTGGTACAATTAATGGTAAGGCCCTGGAGAGTGTTGCTGAACAAAGAGAATTTGGAGTACAGGTTCATAGTTCCTTGAAAGTGGAGTCCAAGATAGATAGGATAGTGAAGAAGGCATTTTGTACACTTGTCTTTACTGTTCAGTGCATTGAGTATAGGAGTTGGGAGGTTATGTTGCGGCTGTACAGGACATTGGTTAGGCCACATTTGGAATATTGCATTCAGTTCTGGTCTCCCCAGATAGGAAAAATGTTCTTAAAATTGAAAGGGTTCAGAAAAAATTTACAAAGATGTTACCAGGGTTGAAAGATTTGAGTTTTAGGGAGAAGTTTATTATGCTGGTGCTATTTTCTTTGGAGCATTGGAGGCTGAGGGGTGACCTTATAGAAGTTTATAAAATCATGAGGGGCATGGATAGGGTCGATAGTCAAGGTCGTTTCCCCAGGGTAGAGGATTCCAAAACTAGAGGGCATTGGTTTAAGGTGAGGTGGAAAGACTTAAAAGGGAGAGGGTGGTGCATGTACAGAATAAGCTACCAGAGGAGGTGGTGGAGACTGGTACAATTACAACATTTAAAAGATATCTGGATGGGTATATGAATAGGAAGGGTTTAGAAGGCTATGGGAAAATGGGACAAGTTTAAGTTAGTATATCTGGTCGGCATGGTTGAGTTGACCTAAGGGTCTGTTCTGTGCTGTACAATTCTATGATTCTGTGTTGGTGAGAAGTTACGTCTCCTGGGCAGGCCTGGTTGCAGATACAGCCGTGTTGATGGGACAGTGCCCATAGTGCCAACAAGGTCAAAAATTACCGCCAGCAGCTCCCCACATTCATGGCTGAGTAAACCCTGGACTCAGTTATATGTCAATTATGCCAGCTCTTTCATGAGCTCAACATTCTCAGTCATTTTAGACACCCACACAAAGTAGTTGGGTGTGCATAGAGTTCATTTGTCAAACACAAGGATGATAATAGAAAAGCTGCGAGCATCTTTTGCAATACATGGGCTCCCAGAAGTGATGGTCACAGACAATGGGCTGTCATATGTCAGCAGGAAGTTTGAGTATTTCCTAAAATCAAATGGCATTCAGCATTTCAGGACAGTACCACACCATCCATCATCCAATAGGCTTAAAGAAACAGCCTACAGCTTCACTTGATACGAAACTATTCCGGTTCCTAAATGATTGTTGGAACATCCCTCACACAACTAACAGGGATAGCTCCAGCAAAGTTGCTAATGGGGATAAGACACCATGCTAGGTTAAATCTGATCTTCCTGGACCTAGGGTGGATAGAATGTCAATGCTGGACACAACACTCCTCTAAGCGAGAGAGACAGCTTACTTCAGGGGATGACATTTGGTGTTGAAACCATAGAAATGGCTCTGCATGGGTAAGAGGCAAGATCAACATGAGGTCAGGTTCCTTGCTACACAAAGTTTAGGTAGGTGAGGCAGTCCTGAAAAAGCACATACACCACATGAGAGCTGCAAGCTCACAAACGGCTCGGGAGAAAAACATACCCTGCCCCTCAGGACAGCTGGAAAGGCTGTCAGAACCCATGGGTTCTCCCCCTCCATCCAGCATCAAAGAAACTTTGGAGTCTGAGATGAGCCCAGGGAAAGTTACAGCCTTGATGCCTTTACCACCTGAAGAAGAGGATGAATTTCTTCCGAGATGCACTGGGTGCAAGACACAGGCTACAGTCCGGTACACACTGCCAGTATCTGAGGCTGAGTGGGAGGAACCAGACCTGCTGTGAAAAGCCAGACAGACTGCCCCAGGAGAGACTACAAGAAAAAAAACAGGCCATGTCCCCAAACTTAGTGGGGGGAGGGATATAATGATTGTAACAAGGTCAGCCAGGTGTACCTCATAGAATATGAGGTCCTTTATTAAGGCTGTTAACCTGGTCCAATCATGGAGCCCTGGCTGACAGACATAAACAGGAGTGCCAGAAGTTCTGCTCACTATGTGTGTTAGTTCTGAGGGAGCTGGATCAGTGTCAAGTACTATGCATGTGTAAATAGATGGTAATTTGGTGATGAGATACCAGCCTCTGTGGTGTTATTTCAGATGCTACATGGCTAAATTTATAAGCATGATAATTCAATCCAGAAGATCTACAGAAAGTCTCCCATTCTGTGTAGCCCCCAGGTTGTTCCAGGAATTTTGTATCCAGACTTTGGCAATCTGCCCTGCAGAATAGTGTGGGCACTTGCTTAAGTAAAGTATGGGAAGCTACTTTTGTGAAATGTCTGGAAAAAATTAATTAACAGTGACAGATTTACCATCTTGTTTCTTGACCTTTTCTTCCCAATTAAGCTTCACTGGCAATTGAGCTCAAAACAACAAAATTAGTCAGAGCTAATCCTGCCAAAAGTATAATCCAAGAAGTCTAAATCAGGAACACCCACAGTATCTAATTAAAAGGAACCTTAGGACCAGTGGTAGACAAGGTTAAGTATTGTTTTTCTTAAGGTTAGGATTTGTTTGTCCTAAACTCATTTTTGATATTCTGTGGGGGCCTAACTGAGAGGGTTTCTTTCTCCCTCCATTTACTTTTCTTTCAGGCTATTTAATGCATCTCTGCCTCCCTTCAAAAAACATCAGTTTTTGTGACAAACTTGCCAGACGTATAAATGTTTGTGTGGATGTGTTAGGGAAAGCCAAACTTCTCCATCTGAGATTAAGTATCCAACTTCCCAGTCTAGTGACTTGGATAAGAATTGGCAGATGCATCAATGTGGAAACAGTCCTCAAAGCCTCTACCTTTCCTTGAATACAGAGCTTCAGGAAATAGCTAACTGGAAAGTTATGAAGATGAAGTTTGACTGAGATGAACAAATTCTTCAGGCAATGCAGTGCACTGCTGAGATATGTTTGGAACTTGTTTGGAAGGCATCAAGCTAACTGTGAGTGAAAATATGAAAGTTGTTGAATATTCTAGAGATTGGTCACTAATCTTTGAAGAGACAGGCACATTTATGTAGAACTGGAGTTCTGCCAGATGCCTACCAATTTTAATGGCCACTGATTTTACATTACATTTCCACCAGTTGTTGGGAAAGTCACTATTGCTATATGTTCATTAATACAAGGCAGATGGTGAAATATGAAAAAAGACACAGTTGTTCTGCCTTGTTAGTAAGTGTATTCACAAGATGCGGTGTCACTGATCTATACCTCTTAACTTATTAACCCTGAATGTGTCAGCAATGCCTTCTAATAAATCAAACACGTACTCAAAGGCACACATATGCAAAAGTGCACATACACAAGCTAGTAAGCTATAAGCCAATGCATTATTTACTCTTGGATTGTATTAATCACTTGGCATCATTTCATAGCAATTTTTTGATATTAGTAAATGGAAGGTCATTGTGGAAGAGTTCTTTGCATTTAGTTTGTGTCTCTTGGTGATGGAATGGAACATCAAAAGAAGAAATGCTGTCCTTATTGGAGAACTGCACCGTGGGTTTGAGAACAGGAAGGCACAATATGAAGATATTGGTCAAGACAAAGTCTAAAGTCTGATGTAATTTTTAAACTGTGCTGAAGTTATCAGGGAAAGGTGGCCAATTGTTCTGGTCAACATAAAGATGACTCCAACATTGGAGACTGATAAGAATGTTAGACATAAGTTGCTTGCATTTACTCAAGAATAGCCTTGGAAGGGAGGCCAGAGAAAATACACTTGGCAATAGCTTTGAGCTGGAAATGAAATAATTAAAACCAATTAAATGGACCAAAAACACATTATCTCATTAGGCATACAAGGAAATGTGTGAAGAAAGATTTCAAAAATCACACACGTTGCCAAAAGGTTTGGTCACCTGCTCTGAAGATATGTGAGTTGGTTGGTTGATGAGTTCCAGGGGGAGACAAATAAATGAAAATCTCTCCTTTTCTGCAAGGATATGCAAATTGTAGAATATATATACTCCACTTGCTATTTGCTTTTTCCTACTGACTTGTTTTTGGTAAACAAATTCCCATCTCTTTCTGCTCAACAATAAATGTGTATAATTTGTCTGTCCATCCCAGATAAGATCCATTAATTAATATAACAATCCATTATCAGGTCAACACAGCTTCTGGTTTTGCTATCTTACTTATCCCTTAGCAGGCAGTTACAGACTAACATCCTTGTCAATAACAAGATGACAGCTAGTCACACAATAGACATTCCTCAACAGGAACAGGAGAAGCCCCATTCCCCTGGAGTCTAACATCAACCTGTCGATGATGTCACCTTAAGATTATTGCTGCATTTTCATATTCCAATAATTGTCGTGGCACAGAGTCTGCAGTCCTAAATGTAGCCATAAAATGCACAAATTTTAGTTAACAATTTGCATTGAGTTAATCAATTTCTGCCATAGCCATCATTTTTGCGGTACACTTTACTCCAGTAGTCATGAGTTATGTAGCCATGGCTATGGATAAGGCAAGGTTTAATGTTTCCAGAACAAGTAATGAGACATGAGTACAGAAAGAATCTGAAATCTAACTTCAGGCACAGCAGATAAGGGACTACTATGAGAAGGGGGACTGTCAATGCAGAACTGAGAGTGCTGTACTTAAATGAATGTAGTATATGAAACAAGGTAAATGAGCTGGTAGTGCAAATTGAAATTGGCAGGAATGATGTTGTGAGTGTCACGGAGACATGGTTGCAAGGGGATCAGAGATGGGGACTACATATCCAAGGACATACATCCTATCAAAAGGACAAGGAGATGGGTGGGTGGTGGGGTTGCCTTATTAGAAAGATGTTAAATTAAAACAATAGTAGGAAGTACTACAGAGTCAGAAAGCCTAGAGTCTGTGTAGGTAGATTCAAGGAACCACAAAGAGAAGAAGACCCTTGGGGTCTGTACAGGCCTCCTATCATTAATCAGGAAGAAAATAAATCAGAAGACAGAAAAGGCATGTAAGAAAGGCACCACTACAATAATCATGAGGGACTTCAATATGCAGGTAGACTGGGAAAATCAGGTGAGGAGCAGATTTCAAGTCAAGGATTTTGTGGAATGTCTACAAGGTGGATTTTTGGAGCAGCTTGTGGGAGAGCCCACTAGGGATTCTGGATTTGCTAATGTGTAATGAGGCAGACTTGATTAGGGAACTAAAGATGAATGAAACCCTTGGGTTCAGTGACCATAAAATTATAGAATTCACCCTGGATGTTTGAGAGGGAGAAGCTGGAATCGCTTGTAACAGTATTGTAATTGAGTCAAGGTAACCACAAAGTCATAAGGGACGAACTGGCCAGAGTTGACTGGAAGGGGGGCCTAGGAAGGAAGAGGGTGGAGCAGCAATGGCACGGGTTTCTGGGGAGTAAATCAGGAGGCACAGCAGAAATTAATTCCAAGGAAGAAGAAACACACTAAACGGAGGATGAGGCAAATTTGGTTGACAAGGGATGTCAGGGACAATAAAGAAGCAAAAGAAAAAGGATACAATGTGATGAAGACAAGTAGGATGTCAGAGGATTGGGAAGTCATTAAAGCCACTGTAGGATAACCAAATATGCAATGAGGGAGAAGAAGATGAAATATGAGGGAAGCTAGGTTGAAATATAAAAGAAGATGGCAAGAGTTTTTTTAGATACCTAAAGGTAAAAGAGAGGCATTAGACTACTGGAAAATGAGGTTGGAGAAATAGTAAAGGGGAACAAAGAAATGGTGGAGGAACTGAATAGCTACTTTGCATTAGTCTTCACAGTGGAAGACACCAGTAACATACCAGAACTTCAAGAGATTCAGAGGCAGAGGTCATCATTAAGGAGGAGGTGCTGGGGAAGCTGAAAGGTCTGAAGGTGGATGAATCACCCAGGCCAGATGGACTATACCCCAGAGATTTCAAGCAAATAACTGAGGAGAATGTGGCGGCATTGGTAATGATCTTTCAGGAATCACTGGAGTTAGGAAAGGTCCAAAACGTGTGGGAAATGGCTAAAGTAACATCCCTGTTTAAGAAGACAGGGAAGCAGAAGATAGGACTATAGGTTGGTTAGCCTGACCTCAGTTGCTGGTAAGATTTTGCAGTCCACTATTAAGGATGAAGTTGTGGAGTACATGGAAGTGCATGGTAAAATAGGACAGTCAGCACAGCTTTGTCAAGGGGAAGTCTTGCCTGACAAATTTGTTAGAATTCTTTGAGGAAGTAATGAGTAAGTTAGACAAAGGAGAGCCGTTGGATATGATCTATTTGGATTTCCAGAAGGCCCTTGACAAAGTGCCGCATAGTAAGCTGCTAAATAAGACAAGAGCCCATGGTTAGGGGTAAGGGACTGGCATGGATAGAGGATTGGCTGACTGGCAGAAGGCAGAGAGTGGGATAAAGGGATCTTTATTCAGTAAGGCAGGTGGTGACAAGTGGAGTTCCATAGGGGTTAACGTTGGGACCACAACTATTCATGTTATACATTAACAATCTGGATAAAGGAATTGAGGTATTGTCACTAAGGGTTCAGATGATAGAAAGATAGGTGGAAAGGCAGGTAGCGTTGAGGAAAAGGTGAAGACTACAGAAGGACTTTGACAAGAAGTGGCAGATGGAATATAATGTGGGAAAGTGTAAAGTTATGCACTTTCGTAGGAAAAAATAGAGGCATAGACTATTTTCTAATCAAGCAGTGCCTTCGGAAATCTGAAGCACAATGGCACTTGGGGAGTCATCGTTCAAGGTTCTCTGGTCAGATTATATTTAGAATATTAAGCAGTTTTGGGCCCCGTATCTAAGGAAGGATGTGATAGCATTGGAGGGGTCCAAAGGAGGTTTACAAGAATGATCCCAGGGATGAAGGGCTTATCATAAACTCAATGGAGTTTAGAAGGATGACTGGGATCGCATTGAAACCTACAGATTACTGGGAGGCCAGCATACAGTGGACGTGGAGAAGATGTTTCCAGTAGTTAGGAGAGGCTAGGACCTGAGGGCGGAACATCAGGGTGAAGGGGCAACCCTTTAGAACTGAGCTGAGGAGCAATTTCTTCAGTCAGGGGGTGTTAAATCTGTGGAATTCATTGCTGTAGAAGGTTGTGAAGACCAAGTCATTGAGCGCATTCATAGAATCGTAGAATCCCTAAAGAAGCCATGTGGCCCACCGAGTGTGCAGTGACCTTCTGAAGGACATCCCATCCACACCCAGCCCCCTACCCTATCCTCTTAATCCTGAATTGAGCATGGCCAACTCATCTAACCTGCATATCTTTGGACTGTGGGATGAAACTGGAACACCCAGAAGAAGCCCATTCAGACGTGGGAGGAACATGCAAACTCTACACAGACAGTCAACCAAGGCTGGAATTGAGCCAGGTCCCTAGTGCTTTGACACAGCAGTGCTATCCACTGAATCACCATGCCATACAAAAGCAGATAGATAGGTTCTTGATAGATAGGTTAAGGCAGAAATAGATAGGTTCTTGATTAGTATGGGGATCAAGGGTTACAGGTAGAAGGCAAGGGACTGGAGTTGAGAAATATATCAGCCATAATCTAATCGTGGAGCAGATTCAATGGGAACAGTTGGCCTAATTCTGCACCAATATCTTATGCTCTTATGCTCTTATGGTTTGGGAGTGAAATATCAATAAAATTTCCTGTTCTCAACTTATAATGATTCCTGGTGGAACCAAATATTTTGCCTCTGGTAACAACACAATCAGACATTCTTTTAATGCTGTCTTAATGGTTTCCACTTAAACTCCAAGTTATAGACCAAACTCTCAATTAAAAATAGACAAAATAGTCAGTTGTTACAAGGCTTATTTGTGAACTGTATCTTGTTTGATGATGCAAAATAGGAAATAATGAATCTGCAGCCCGCTTACCATCTGCCTCATTTACATTCACACTGCACTGTTTCGTGCCATCATCCCATTTTAACACAAATTTTGCAATGAGGTTTTTCACTGAAAATAGCTTTAATTTTTTAATGAGTAAATCTCAATAAATAGAAGCTAAAAATCTGAGCCTAACCATTTCAATCGAATGATAATGTTTGGGACATGTTCAAGTCAGTCTTTTTAGCCCTCACCCATGTATTCAGTTATCACAGTCACGTTGTAATAAGAACAAGAACTACAGTTTCATTTCAGAACAATTCAGAGAAATGATTGCAAATGCTCAGCAAACCATTAATCATGGGCAATACTAATTATTAGTCAATTAATCACCAATGACTTGTGTAATCATTTGTTTACTCCCATGAGGTAAATGCTGTTTATCCAGATGAAGGAATTTCATTCAAATTTGACAGCCATTTTCAACAATTAAAGGTCATCCTCATTCTTGGAATTGTAATTTAGTTTTCTCGGTCTGAAATTATAAAATGGCATTGGGTCTTTCCTTCTACGAATGCTAAAATTCTCCATTTAACACTCCAGCGTTTTTGATTTGCAATGTCTGCATTAGAAACTTGCATCAACGCATGATCAATTTGATGACAAAGAACAAACCCATGTTGATTTGCATGTTGATATGACATCTTCTACGCAATTTTAAATGGACTTTTGTTTAACAAGTGGGATGGTGAGGAGATGCATTCACTTGGAATTGAATTGTGACTCTGCATGTGATTTCTGGTACACTAGTTAGAAAATGTCTGAAAGCAGTTGGAAGAGTTTTCAAATGGGTTAAATCAAATGTGGTTGCACTTTAATTGTTTACTGTATTGGGCCAAGTCTAAACTCATGTAATGTCATTAAGAAGTAGCCATATAGGGAAATAAATGCAATTACCCCACATTTCCGCTGGGTAGAAATATAACCTTTATCAAACCCTTAATCCTGATTCCTGACAAATTGTGAAAGCTATCTCAAGGTCTTATAGGTCCCTAGTTATGCACAGCATCCTTGCTGTTTGCTTCTGGCATGACAAGAGTCACTGTGAACAAGACCCTGAGGAATGAGATAGTCGTCACAAACTTGCAGATGGGCAATATGTTTATCATCAATGATGCGACTGATTATCCTAAGATTATTGTCTCATTGCCTATTCTCAAGACTGTCTTGGTCATCTCATTTCACAATGTGATGCCAAAAAAAGGTCAACAGGCATGAATCATACATCCTCACTTTCAGTGTAATAATTCAACACTGTCAGCTAAATTGTACCCTGACGTATTAAATCCTAAAGATTCTCAGGAGTAACAGTTTTCAATATTTCATTAGTTACAGCTACAAATCCATATGCCCTTTAAACCAAATCCAAACTCTCTATATAAAAAATATACAAAAGTAGGTTATCTTAGCCGATAATGCACTATATCAGTGCAGAAATATCCAAAACTAAGTTTTCTTCAACAGAAGTCACCTCTAATTATCGTCACACCATGCCATGAAAATAATAACTAAAAGACAAATCTGAAAAGAATACTTCCACAAAACTCCCACTTGTGTCATTATTTTTCTTACATCGAGAATAACAGGTGGCTGGCAATGTGTTATGAGACAGTAGAGCGTTCAGTGGTTGCTGACAATATCATTAACTGCAATAGCAAAGCCTGAGCCGCTCATGAATGTCATTCAAACCCCATCAAGCATGCTCCAACCTTCAATAAACCTCTAGATTTTATTCTTTTTTCACGGCGTATATACCCTTCTGTTTTGTTATTTTTAGTTCTGGAACTTTACTAGTGGCATTGGTGACCTCCACTTAGCTACCTCTACTATTTAACATAATGTCTTCCAAGTGCAGTGTGCCTGGTTAGAATATTTACTACCCTGTGGTTCAACTGTTATTGTTTAAAATTTCCACAACTCTGCACTGGAATTTTTCTAAAGAGTTCTCCTGTGTTTGGTAAACACATATAAGCCAATAGCTTAAAATAGACTAAAGCATCATGGAAGTTCTCACCTACCATCTGATGGGTCACTAACCTTCTTTTTATCCTTCTCCAGCACAAACAACATTCCTCCTTTATATGGCTAACCTTGTTGTGAGTTCATGTCTTCATGGCTTGTCATTGTCTTATTTGCTGCGGGAGGTCTCATTAAATTTTCAACTTAAACATATTCACAGGCCCTGAACTCTCTCAAACTAACCATTCACTCCATAGCTTGGGCATAAAGTATTTGTCTTCCATGAAGCAAATTATATGGGTAGCTCTCAAAACCAATTCTGAGTTGTTTTTAAACAGATTTCATACTTTGGTAAATCAATGGAATACTGGAACCACCACTTCAATCAAAGATCTAATGAATATACTAGCCACTCACCCTAATTCTACATGAAGGCAGAAGGATTTCTGAGGCATACAAACAACTTTTTTTAAGTGAGAAAAGCTAAGTCTCCTTCCAAGCCTGCAAACCAATCTTACAGATAATCTCCCATTGGCCGTTCTCCCAAAGTTATTAATTTTTCTTTGTGTAAGTTATTTTTTAAAAATATTTTTTGCTTTCTGATCCTGTCATTGGAGCTCAACAGGCTGAAATGGTACTCTAACCCCAATTGTCATGCTTCATAAATCCTTCCATGTTTTAATTTGTACATGTTTTGTGCAGAGTGAACAAACATATGGACTGCTCCCAACTTGCCACTTATCTTCCTGTAACTGGCTCATTTAGAGACCACCAAAATATGATTCTATCTCCTGGCTGCCCTCAGGCTCATTGAGAGATCATACACCGAACCACGTAATGTATTCCTGCTCAAAACTACTCAGAAAAAAAACACAAGTTCAGGAGGATATGCGATTCCTAACTGACTTCATTTCATAGCACCGAATGATATGACATCACCTTCATTTTTGCTTTCTTTTTTTAATTGCTGTGACACCAGTTATGAGCATTAAGGATAAATCAGATCTGGATTTATCGACTACAATTTTTAAAGAATAAAATGTGTAGAATCTCAATTTATACAAAAATAAGTGGTAGAATTCCAGAGTTGAGCTGAAATGCCCAATACAACCTTTGTTATGCAAATGTCAACAGAACAAAGATAATATTGTATTAGATATTCTGAAAAAGTAAATCATTATTCTAAATCAGACATACTTCCTATGGTTGATTCAAACATTCAGGATTAACATGAAGTAAATATGAGTTAACAGGCAAACTACAGTTGAATGAACACCCCGCATACTGCATTTTAAATGGCCAAAGCCAAGAAGCCAGATCCCATCCAGTCTTTGATTATATTGTGGACATAGTGTCACAAAATCTGATTAAGTCACTGTCTCCTTTCCAAGGGATTCCAATTCTTCACTTTCAAAAAATTTAGCTTTGCAAATGACCTTAAAGCCTTTCTGACTTGATTTGCCTCAATGGCCACTCATACCTTGGTAGTTCATTCTCTTTTCCCAAGACCGAGTTCTGCTGAAGCTGCTTCCAGGTGTCTAACCACTGGCATTGTTTCAGTTTTTCTCGAACATTTAGTTTCACTGAGCTACCACTGAATCTCTCTAAACTTGACTGCATCAAACAAGTAGTACTTATGTTCATCCTTCAGTCCACTCTCAGTTACACTGAATGGTTCCCAGAGCTTCTTTATTGCACTAACCTTTTCCTAAAGCATGGACCCACCACACCCAGAGATTTTCTAGAACCCTATCTGCCTGGAATTTGGTAATAGCTACAGGCAGGCTTCTCAGGGTCACATCTACTCTCCCAAAGCCAAGTTGCAACTGACTTCTCCCAGCAAATACACACCCATATAAATTCAAACTCTTGAATCTTCCTAATCTCCCTAAAATTTGTTACATGCTCTGAGCCTCCCTTAACCTGAAGTTTTAGGTTAAGTATTCCTCATTTACAATGTCCTGTTTGCTCGAATGAAGTAAATATTTTTTACAGCTTTTCAGCATTCACTGAATACTTCTAACTAACTTGGTGGGTCCAGCCCAGGTTTCCAACAGAGGGTCGGGTCCTCATGCCCAGAGCTTTGAACGAGACCAAATGGACTTAGTCTTAAATTTTTTTTAAAAATTCTTTTTTGTCGTTGTTATATTATTGTGGAAGGATTGTTATTCTGATCTTTTAACTTCTTTATTTTTCTAATTTATTACTACGATTTTAAACTTTTGAAGGTCTGCAATGCTGGACTTTTTACTTCTTTAACAACAACCCTTCTGAGGAAGGATCACCGGAACTGAAACGTTAACTCTGTTTTTTCCTTCACAGATGCTGTCAGACCTATTGAGCTTTTCCAGTAACTTTGTTTTTGTTCCTGGTTTACAGCATCTGCAATTCTTTCGGTTTTTTTCTTATTTATTTAGTTTTGTTTAATTTTGTTCTTCCTAAGAATTTGTACTCAAGAATCTGTACCTAGATACCTTGATGCCTAAGATGGTGTCGTTAAGTGGTAACTTTTGCTGTACTCATGTGAGTACAAGTGACAATAAAGCTAATTCAATTCAATTTAATTTTAACTCCTAAAATAATGTCTCTTGAACTGTCATTAATACAAACAATGTAGAGGCTGTGTCTTTAGCTCAGCAAGCTCACCTGCCAGTTCCCATTTTTAACTTTCTAAACCTGTCTCATGTGTTTCAATTGTATTTACCCTTTTTTCTGCAGTGAAATGCTCATTTCAAACACTTAAGATTATATACGAAAACACATGAACCATGAATTAGTTAGTCATCTTGTAGATAGTCTTCATTAACTTGTTGACACTCTGGTTGGATTACATTCTTAAAACCCTTTGCTCCCAATGTTAACTGTGACTCAATTACACAAAAACAAAGAAACGTACTTACTGAGTGGAAGAAAAGGGTTGCATTCATTATTGAGCACGTTTACTTTTTCAGAAAGACTGGCAAGATTTGAAGCTTTCATGTGTAAATGCTCAGAGTACTACTTTTTGTATTATTTCATGGTGTGTGGCCAGCATCTGATGTCCATCTATCATTGTCTTTTAGAAGAAGGTGTTGAACCATCTACTTGAATTACTGCAGTAAATTTGGGGCAGAATTTTATGGTCTCCTGCTGGTGGCCTTATAGGTGGGATTTCCCATTACCTTTCCCCACTCTTCCACCTGCTCCTTATCTGTCCCCAGTTTTACAGGGTAGTGGCAAAACATAGAGCAACATGCCTGACCATGCCAAGTTTAGGCCTATTAATACCCAATTATTGGTCACTTAAAGGCCACTCCTAGGTTCTGGGCCTTGCTGACATTAGCATGGTAGGGTGCACAAAGCAAGCAGCTCTCTGAGTCAGGACCTTCCCTGGAGTGATGTTTATATGATCCTGGAGCTTTCCTGAACAGCAGGAGTGTATTCCCCATTAGCAAATGGCAGTGTGGGTGACCCCTCCGTCCAAAGAATCCTGCCCTTGTTTTAGGTGTACCCACAATGCCATAAGAAAGCACTGAGCACAACTACACAATAGAACACACACATGTCAGTTTACTGGATTGTCCTCTATTCCAACGCTTGTTGCTTAGCTGCTTCTGGAGTTGCTGGCTGTCAGGAATTGTTTGAGATTGAACTTTTATTAATGCTTTGAACATAGAAAGCATGACACCTTTTATCAATATGACTCAATTGATAGAGACATTGTCTGGTATGGAATCAAATGATGTAGGTCAACTCTCAGTCTATGCTGATTTCAAACAGAAGCAGGCAGGATGATAGACTGTCTGAATTAATTTCTGTGCCCCTAGAAAAGGGAAGAGGGACTAAAGGAATCAGCCAGGACTTCTGCTTGGTTCACTACTTGAGGGGCAATCTAAACCTCTTGGTGTTGATTTTTCTTTTCTTCCAGGGGCTGGATTTTATGGCGTGCCAGGATCCCTATGGGTATTAAGTACTAACCTAACCAGCAATGTTCATATACCATAAATTAACTTTTAAAATTTACCCCTTGAAAAGAGTGATTTGCCAGACCAGTTTAGAGGGCAGTTAAGAGTCAACCACATTGCTGTTGGTCCGGAGTCACGAGACCAGGTGAGGATGGCAGATTTTGTTCCCTCAAGAACATTAGCGAACCAGATGGATTTTTCCAACAACTGATGGTAGCTTCATGGTTACCATTCCACAGATAAACCTTCAATTCCAGAATTATTGCTTGAATGTAAATGCTACCAGTTGCTGAAGTGGGATTGAAAGCTGCCCGAACAGCAGTAGCCTGGGTCTCTGAATTATTAACATTGCCACTATGCCACTATTCCCCACTAAGGCCAGTTGAACAATAAACAGTAAACATCCTTGCCTTTGGGAAAAGGAGGTATAAAACTGAAGAGACAGGGAGAAAATAAATGATTAAGTTTGTCTCCGAAGAGCAATTGAGACAACTATTCAATGTTTAAAATGTGCCTCAAATTGCAACATACAACAGGCACATATTAAGATTAGAAACAATGATCATATTATTCTGAGGAAGGGTCACCAGACCCAAAACATCAACTCTGATTTCTCTTCACAGATGGTGCCAGACCTACTGAGCTTTTATAGCAACTTCTGTTTTCATTTCTGATTTACAGCACCTGCAGTTCTTTCGGTTTTTAATTATCATATTATGTTAGGTCAAGGTTTTAGACTTTATCATTGCAGACCGCAAAATATCACTATTTTTCCCAAACTCCATAGATTTTCAAATATGTATTGTTTGGATTAAACCAATCACCATTACTACATACCCCTAGCAATGATTAATGGCTAATCTTTCAGTGTGAATATCATTAGGTATCAACCTGGCCTGAGAAAGCAGTAACTGTCAATCCAGAGTATCCACTCCTAGCAATCAAACTTACACCAATTGAAAAGAAAAAGCTGCCCTTTTCCAACGTCCAATGAGATCATTTATTTTCATTCCTGCAATGCCTGCAATTTTTACATCTCGATTGGTCACTTCCCTATTCTGTCTGTTTTTTGTTTGCTTTCCCACTAACTAATAAATATTGCATTTGATTTTTAATGGCTATCCTGTGAGCATATATTACAAATTATATTGCAATAGTCATCGTGTTCTCAACAACAGCACCAATCACATTGCAGAACATTCAGGGACTGCTGCCATAAATTACTCCAGTGACTTCAACAGGACTTTGACATACCCTATATATCTACCATGTCCTCACCGTGTGACACAGCATTGTGAGTCCACAAGCCACAAACATAGAAACATACAAAATAGGACCAGGAGTAGGCCATTTTGCCCTATGAGCCTGTTCCACAATTCAATGTAGCTGATCATCCAACTTATCCAACTGCTTTTTCCTCACGCCCTTTGATCCTGGTAGCTCCAAGAACTATACCTAAGTCCTTCTTGAAAACATTCAATGTTTTGGCCTCAACTACTTTCTGTGTAGTGAATTCCATAGGCTCGTCACTCTGTAGGCGAAGACATTTCTCATTATCTCAGTCCTAAATGGCTTACCCCATATCTTTCAACTGTGACCTCTGGTCTCCCCAGTCATTGGGAACATCCTTCCTGTGTCTACCCTGTCTAGTCCTCTTACAATTTTATCGGCTTCTATGAAATTCCCGTGCTCCCCCATTTTCTAAACTCCAACGAATAAAGTCCTACCCAATCCAATCTGTCTGCATACATCAGTCCTGCCATCCCAGGAGTCAAAATGCTAAATCTTCATTGCACTCCCTTCACAGCCAGAACATTCTTCCTTCGATAGGGAGAGAAAAACTGAACACAATACTCTAGGTGTGGTCTCACCAAGGCTCTGAAGAGTATCAAGAGATATTTAGTTCCAATAATATAAAACATTAATATATATTATGAATGGCTGGTGTCAAAGAACTGATCATTGCATAACCCTACTGCTAGGTACTCTGGAGAAAGACATGTTTACTCCTACTCTTTGTTTCTTGTCTGCCAACCAACCATGTAAGTACACTACCTCCAATCCTATGCTCTTTAATTTTGTTTTAATCTCTTCCATGGGGCCTTCTGAAAGTCTAAGTAAACCTATAGTCGAAATTAACTGACCCCCTCCCCCACCCTCTTATCAAACTCTACTAGTTACATCAGATCCAGCAGAGGCATCCTGAACTCGGAGAGTCCTGGAATTTTGGCTGGAAGAAAATCTAAGTAGCCCTTGCTATATCTATCCAGTGACAGCTACTGTGAACCTCAAGAAAAATAATTTATTTGGTAAATCTTTACAGGCTCAAACATGGGCTTTTACCAGACCACTGATGTGCTCACAACTGCCAGTCAGTGAGTGTAGGCACTACTGCAATGTTTAAAAGACACTGAAATAAGTCCATGAAAAGGAAAGGTTTGGGGGAATATGTGCCACGAGCAAGCAGGTAGGACTATTTTAGTTTCGGATTATGTTCGGTGTGGACTGGTCGTACCGAAGTTTCTGTTTCCACGTTGTATCAGTCTATGACTCTGACTCACCAAAATTACCAATGCCTAACCAAAGATAGTTATAAGGCTTGCAATCACTATTCTTCCACACTATACTGATGAATGAGTCAAGGCAAGTTAGGCATTCTGTCAGAATCATGCAGTCAAACACTCAGCTTTGCCAGGTTGAATTTTGATCTGAGTTATGGTGCGGGTGCATCAGAATGGGGTGACAATTTAAGTACATGCAACCATTTATGGTGATGCAGACCATGTGAACTCCTCACTGAAATCATTGATTGTAATTCATTGATTTTCAAGCAACAGGTCAGGTACTTTTTAACCTAATTGGCACCAAACAAATAAACCCCAATGAGATAATAATACAGAAACTCTGACAAAGGGAATCGACAAAGGACAAAATTAAATGTGGGCTACAAAGTTCAAAGTGTTGTCTTTAAAAAAGTGCAAAGACAAAACTATCCTTGTCAGCTTAAAAATTTACCATAGAGCTATCAGTCACTGGTAAATTAATCAACTCCTGAGCTGACATCTCTACCCTGGCCAAATCTTTGCTCCTAATATATGCACTGACCACTCCTGAATCATGTTCCACAATGACATGAGTGTTAAAGGTGCATTTTAGGTCGGTTTTATTATTTTGTTTTGAAAAGCAACAGCATTTGTACTCGGGCAACTGCTGTCTATCATGGTTCACTGGAGGGTCTTTCATATCTGAATCGAGACTGTTTCGCTGCCTGGCAACCCCCAAAGGAATGGCAATTAGCCAGATGTCAGCAGCACCATTATCTCCATTGCCCATTACACCTTATCCAGTTCTGACATGAGTGCTGCAAACAGAATGAAATTATACACTAAAATCCTGAATGTCATTCGTTCTGCTTCAGGAAGGGAAAGGAAAAAAGTCGCTTACATTTCAAACATTGTTTGAAATTATTTTTAAAACACCAAGTATCAATGTTATCTGGGACAATGTCAGGATTTCTCTAACAAGTTTAATATTTCTGCTAGCTCACTTAAAAAAAAAGCTTCATGTTGGCCATACAAAAATTGAATCACTCCTTACAGCATGCTTCACTTTTAATATTATCCTCCCATATTTTAAGGTGACTTCTTTGGTCGTATGTTTATGGATGGGTCTGCAGTTCACGCTTTCATGCTAAATCACAGTTATTCCGTCCTATCTTAATAATGTTCCATAAGTCTACAGTCTTCCTGCTTTGATCTATATTATTCAGGTGGTTGTGAAGACTGGATGCTGCATTGTGAAGAACAGCAGGGAGATTTTCCTGGCATGAATCCCATGGGCAGGAAGGAAGGGTGGTGTACCCACAATTTGGGGCACCATCCCATTGATAGTGGCCTGCACGCTGCCACCATTGTTTTACCAGCAGGCAGGCTGGCATCAGGCACGTTGTCAAATGAGGCCATTGAGTGGGCAATTCAAGCTCAATTCAAGCTCGTCACATCGCTGGTCTGATGCAAATAGCAGTGGCAGAGGTCTGCAGCCAACATGCCAGCAGGTTCATACTCTGTGGGCTGCTGACCAGTTAAGGGGGTAGGGTGGCAGTGGTGATGTTGGGATTCCAATTGCTGGAAAACCTGCTGCCAGTCAGAGGCATCGCCTTACAGTTTTGCTTCCCCTCCACTTCCCACAATCCCCTGCCCAGCCAAAGCCTGTCAGACTACCCTTGGTGGGATTCCAGCCATACCCCGAATGCCCAGATCCATCAGCGAACTCACCTCCTTAGCCTACCCGCAGCACCAGCCATTGGCTATCACTGCTGCTTGATGTTAGCACTTTACAGAGTTTCCAGCCTCCAATGGGCAGGCAGCTCTAAGAAGTGAGATTGTATGGGGCCATTGCATGACAAGCTAAAGTGGGGTTAAGTCACTAAGTAGAGGTTGGTTCTTCCCCAGTATTTATTCCAGGAGCTTGCCCTCCGTGAATAATCCAGCCCCTAACAGTTTCATACTCAATGAGTACGTTGTTGCTTATACACTCTCTTTATCAGAACAGCTGGCAAAATGGCCCCCAGCAATGAGGGCAGAAGTCACATGACTCTGGCAAGCCAGGAAGGGCATTTATACATAACTGCATCTGAACCCAAGCAAATACCAGGCTACTATTCCCTCCTCAAAAAGCAGATCCGTTAGTCATTTGTTGGTCACTGCTATGTGGGATCTTGACTGCCTGCTGTGTGAACCAACATCAAGTGCTCAGTTAAAACATTCATAACAACCAATGAATACAAGTTATGACAACTATACTTTGAGTCACACAGCACAATGTTCTCTAATCTCACAACCCAGTAGTACTTCACCTTTCAATCCATTGGTATAATAATGTGCACTTTGATTCACAATACATCAGTTCTTCATTTCAAATAATACTTCAGATCAAATCAAACATCACTATGAAGCACAAGTGTAGAATGCATAGTTCAAACGTATTTCACATCTTTTCAAATGGAGTGTGGTAATGTTTTGGTTATGTACACATTTTCTGATCGAGCAGCTCAAAGATGTTTGTACATTCCTTGTGAAGAAGGTGGGATATTTCTAACCAACTGTTCACAGATTTTATTACATACCAGTGGTATGTAATAAACAGGTGTCTTATGCAAGTAATAAACAGGTGTCTTAAAGCTGAGCCTACTGGCTCAGCGGTGGGGAACTACCACTGTGCCACAAAAGCCACCACCCCACTTTTCTGTTTATAATGTGACCATTAAAACTTTTGCAGTTATACTTTTCTTTCCATTAGCTTCATTATTTTTCTGCTGATGTTTCCTAATCAACCAATTCAAAGATGTTATAATACACCTCTGCAGCATCTGGAACTTGTATCCGGGTCTTCCAACTCAGAGATAGGGACACGACCACGGTGGCACAAGCACCCAACGTCTTGGTTATATTACCCAACTAGCGATCCACAGCATTTGGATTCAAAAGCTACCTTGGCAGCTAAGAATTTCAGTTCAGCTTAAAAAGAAATTCTGAAGATTTAACACCTGATGTCAAAAATTGACCATAAAGCTGTTGGATTGTAGTAAAATATGAACTGATTCCCTAATCTCCTGTAAGGAAAGAGACCTTTTTTTTCATGATTCCATTTCCAGACCAAAGTAGTTGATCCTTAACTCTCCTCTGCATTGGCCTAGCAACTCACTCTGTTGTAGCAAAAGTCCTTCAGAAGCCGTAGAAGGAGAGTGATCATCCATTTCTCAGGGTAAAAGGGATGGACAATAAATGTTGGCTCCACCTGCAATGTTCACATGCTAGGAGTGAAGCATTCTTCCAAAACTAAAACACACAAAATGGCCAGCCAGTACATTGAGCCTGCTTCTTCCTTGAATCATAGTTCTCACGTCTTTCCTTTTCCTTCACATGATGCAGTATACTTTATTCAAGTTACACATGTAATGTTAATAATTTACTTCAAATGATGTGGGCATAGTAATACATAATTTCAAATTGCACGACACGTTAGCACATCACAGCAAACCATTTACAAAAGTCACTCACTTGCAATGATATACATTTGCATTTTGTTTTTAATTATGTGATTGAATCACCTGCAAACTTCTATTTGAAAATCATTCATCCTCTAAATCACCTCCTTTTTAAATTAAGAAATGGAGGTGAAAAGGCAAGGCTCATTAAGCAAGGCACTAATAGACCCAAAAAAGAATAAAAGGCAGGCGGCAGTAAAACTGGAAGTAGATAACATTCAGTTTAAGGTAAAAACTTATTGAAGTTTTATAAGTACAGTATGCTCAGCTGTATTTTATAAAGGTACTGGCACCGGGCACAATACCAGCCTACGTGCAAGATGGAATCCACAAGTACCAGAACTGTGTCTCCTGGAAAGGAAACTGGAAAACTGTATTCAGCCCCTTTCATTCTGGGGAAGTGTCAGGGTTTTCTCAGGGCGGGTACCTCAACAATGCTTCAGTTAATTGGTTCAGAAATAGCCACACCTCATTTAGAATGAATCATTCAGAGGGTCTCACATTGTATGTGGCTCTGAAGGGGTTAACGCTGAGGCACGTCATAAACATCACCCGCCATGATGATGTTATATGGATTTGGGCGACGGCAGTTTAAGGTCTTGAAGGAGACCTCTACTGATCCTTTTCAAAGTCTCTCATAGGGCGGAGTAATGACAGATGGAGATTAATCCAGACAAATGTGTTAATGCATTTTGGGAGGTCAAGTGCAAGAGAAAAATATACGGTAAATGACAGGACCTTTAGGAGTATTGATAAATAGAGGGAGCTTGGAGTGCAAGTCCATAACTACTTGAAAGTGCCAAAACAAGTGGATAAGGTGGTAAAGCGGTCATAAGGCATGCTTGCTTTCATCAGTCAGGGCATTAAGTATAAAAGTTGGCAAGTCATGTTGCAGCGATATAAAACTTTAGTTCGGCCAAATTTGGAGTATTATGTGCAGTTGTGGTCGCCACACTATAAGAAGATGTAGAGGGTTTAAAGGGTGCAAAAGAAAGTTACTAGGATGTTGCCTGAATTGGAGCTTATTAGTTATAAGGAAATGTTGAGCAAACTTGGACTGTTTTAACTGACGTATCGGAGGCTGAAGGACAGCCTGATAGAAGGGTATATATGATGGCAGATAGTCAGTGTCTTTTTCTCAAGGTGGAAATGTTAAACATTAGGGGGCAGAGGTTTAAGATGAGAGGGGGAAAATTTAAAAGAAATGTGCAAAGCAAATTTTTTACACAGAGGGTAGTCGGTGCGTGGAACACACTGCTGGGGAAGGTGGTAGAAGCAGAGACAATAGCAATGTTTAAGAAGGATTTAGACACATCAACAGGCAGACAATAGATGGATATGGACCACATGCAGGCAGATGGGATTAGTTCAGAATGGCATCATGGTCAGTACAGACATTGTGGGCCGAAGGGCTTGTTCCTGTGCTGTATTGTTCAAGGTTCCATGTAATGACTACAATATCAATGCAACCGGTTACTAGTTGCAAACATGTAATGAACTGTACCTTGTTAACTACATGACAGGCTTCTAGCCAAACTAGGTTTTACTGTACCATTAGCAAGCACTGTATATTCCCACATTTAAAGGGGGTGATGGTACAGCGTGGTGAGCTGCCATGCCTGTACAATACACATTTCCATGAGCAATTAGGTCATGTCTCATAGTGCAGCCATTCTTGAGAGACGGGGAGCTGTGCAACTCTTCAGCTGGGCCTGGGAAGGTCCAGAGTTTATTTTACTAGATGCACTGTTGGGTCCTTACAGGCACCATCTATCCAACTCACACACGTTAATGATCCATTTCCCAGAACCTAGAATAAGGCCCTCAAAATCATCAAACTTAGGTTATGCTTTACCGTAATTCTAGCAGCCCAGCACAGTCAAACTTGCAGTTATTTAACATTGAACTCTGCCGGTCGACAGACTGAGGAAATATCTAGATTTTTGTGCAGTTTTATTTTCCTCTGATAAACTGTCCCTTACCATTGTGCTTTCTCTTGACAAGTGCTGCCAACAAAATGTGTTATGACTGCAGACTACTATTTTCCCTCCCTCCAGTTATTCACCACGCAGTAATGATTGAGTTGGGAAATGAGCAAGACAAGAACTGGACCAAAAGTGATTGGCTTAATTCTATGGCACCCAGTGAAACACCTTGCTTCTTGCAGAAGAAGATATTCATCCCATTGATTTGGGTCAAGACATTACGCTACAAGGATAGTGATGTAACCCACAAATTTCCTAAGGCTTGACCATAAACTATCAAAGTGAGCAGCAAGTCTGTCCGAGGCAGCCTGGAGCCTTGGCCAACTTCAATATCTGAGCTTCATTAGCTTGTCAAAATGGCCAGAAAAGAGGCAACAGTGGTTGCTTAGCTGTTATAATTGGCAGGAGTTGTTTGTCAGGGATGCAAGAGAATGGCGCCGGTAAATGAGGATGGAGAGGGGCCTAAGGCTCACTCTGTGCACCTCCACACTCAAAAGGGAGCATTGAAAGAAAGATATCCCCTTTCTGAATTGATTCAGTTCTGAACTGTATCTTCCAGCAGGATTTGTGTGACAAGGAAGCTGTCATTGCGAATCTGATTAGGCCTCAGGTTAAAGAGAGTATATTAGGCCCTGGTGGCACCACCAGAGCCTAATCTATATTTATAGAGGATTTTGTGATGCTAAGCAGCTTCCCTTGTCTCCTCTCATTTAAAACTGCAGTTGGCCAGTTTTGGTGTAAAGCTGATAGGTACGTCCCCAATCCCAATCCTGCTCTGACTCACCAGCCCCTCTGTCTGCATTCACAAATTACTTGGCATTAAAACTGACCCCCTCAGGCCCTGGTGTTGCTCTAACTTACAAAGTAAAGATCATTCCTTTTTCAAAAGATGAATTAGATTTGTAGAATGAGCACTGAAGTATTCTTGGAGTCTGTAGAAGTTATGTTCAGTAGGTTTCAGTGTCTTGTCATTTTTACGATATAGCAAGATGTGCAAATGACTGTAATCTCTCAGAGCTCTCCAGCTCTAGAACTCGCCCCTTCACAAAAGAAAACAAAAGGTCTAACTAAGGTACTGATCTCATAAGGAGATTGATAGTCAAGTGTATAATTCAAATAGTTAATCTGCCTCCTGCCTTAATTTTCATATTGTCGTCAAATGTATCTAAAGACAATAGTCTTCAATTGCATCAGAGATAAAAGGTACTGCAGATGCTGGAGAATCTGAGATAACAAGCATGGGGCTGGATGAACACAGCAGGTCAAGAAGCATCATAGGAGCAGGAAAACTTGACGTTTCGGGCCTAAACCC
>JAHRHZ010000248.1:25077152-25179591 GCA_024137785.1 Ginglymostoma cirratum | reverse complement strand
TCCATCCTTGGCCTCCTGCAATGCCACAGTGATGCCACCCGAAGGCGGAACAGCAAATCATATTCAGCCTGGGAACCCTGCAGCCCAATGGCATCAATGTGGATTTCACAAGCTTCAAAATCTCCCCTCCCCCAACCGCATCCCAAAACCAGCCCAGCTCATCTCCACCTCCCTAACCTGTTTTTCCCCTCACCTCAAGCCACACCCCCATCTCCTACCTACTAACATCATCCCGCCCCCTTGACCTGTCCGTCCTCCCTGGACAGACCTATCTCCTCCCTACCCCCCTACCTACACTCACCTTTACTGGCTCCATCCCTGCCTCTTCGACTTGTCTGCCTCCTTTCCACCTATCCTCTCCTCTATCCATCCTCTATCCGCCTCCCCCCTCTCCCTATTTATTTCAGAACCCTCTTCCCCTCCCCCATTTCTGATGAAGGGTTTAGGCCCGAAACGTCGAGTTTTCCTGCTCCTATGATGCTGCTTGACCTGCTGTGTTCATCCAGCCCCGCGCTTGTTATCTGTGGTGGTTCTCTATTATTCTTTTTTAAAAGGCCAATTAATACTTTTCTACATTTTTCTTTTTCCCAATAGAGAATGCAGATGACTTTGAAGAAACAGTCTTTCACTTCCACAAACAGGTGTTTCTTGAAATACTGAATTAATCTACTTCATTTCTGTAATGAATGAAGATAACTCTCTGGCACTGAAATTCTTATGAACATCGGTGCCTATTGTGAAAGGTGATTTAATTTATAATTCAGTGTCAGAGCAATGATGTTATTAAAGTAAGGTCACAGTTCACCAGCTCTCTATTAACATGGGCATTGACAGATCTGCAGAAAAATACTACAGATGCTGGAAATCTAAAAGAAGAACAGGGCATGGTAAAAATACACAGAAGATTAGGACACTTCAATGGATACAGAAACGGGGATAGAGAAACAGAGTTAATGGCTGGAATTTATTGTTTGTGGCAAAGGACCCATTCACTTGACCATGAGTTAGATAGTTGATGGCAATCCCACCATGTCCATCTCAGTCCCACCAACCAGATCTAATGCTAATCAGATATTATTTGGTTGATAATGGGGTCCTCGGCAGCTCCAGGAAAAGTTTTACTGCATCCGAGAGCTGTATCCATCAGAAGTCAGCAGCTCTCCAATATTGCAGCGCCACTAGGAATAGCAGCCAGAATGATTCCTACGGTAGGGCCTTACCACATCACTGGTGCTTTGGAGAAAAAGCATTCAAGGCAGCTTTTTAACATAAAGCCTGGATGTGGAACTACTAGATTTCTATAATGTGCATCATTGGTTTCAGGTATGCATGTCAATTTAAAATCTGAACTGTAGAACCTTTTTTAAGAGATGCCCTGTCAATGAGAGTTAAGGGGGCCACATTAAGGACCAGGCAAGGTCTACCATCTAGGCTGACGTGCTGTCAGTGGGTCTCTCAGTAGGAGAGATAACCCTCAAACAGTAGGCATGTTCATCAGGGTTTAGTTGGCTGCATGTCCACATGGCACAGCTTCATCACTTCCAGTAGAATACCAGTGGTGAAAAGTGGAGGTCCTTAAGTGATTAGCCACTTAAGGCCCTCAGACTGGCTTCTGGGAAAGAATTCCAGGACTCAATAGGGGAAGTCTGTAAGGCAACAGGGTCTCCAACTTGCACCTTCCAACCTCATGATATACACCCCTTAAAACCAACCCAAGCCCACACATTTCAATTTAGTGAGCTTTCCTTAGTGGTCCCAGTTGTTTTTTTGACAATGGAAATTGGTAAAGCTACTTCTTAACATTTTGATGAGCCAACTCCTTGGCAGTTTGGCCGTTCTGATTGCCTTTCACATTTCAGAGTCATGAGGCTAACAGTTCCACTCTTGATAACATTCACTGGAAATTGGAGACTAACTTTAAAGACCCTGTCTGACACATTTGGTAAGTCCTCTTCTATATGGTTGAAACATTCAATATTCATTGAATAGATCATATTTGAATAATAGCCATTTATGTGAAATGCCAGACAGCAGCTGGAAAGGAGCCGGTACTATGAGAAGAAGGGAGAAATTTGGAGAAAGTTAATAAGGATTGAAATGAATCCCCTGTTGCTTATTACTAAAATTCATTACTCTCGAAGTCACAGTTAGCTCCAGTGAATGTAATAACGTCTTAAGTAAATTGTCAAGCTGCAATACAAAGGGACTTGGAGGTACATGTGCATGGAATACAAAAAACTAGCACAGAGGTACAGCAGGTGGTTAGGAAAGCTAATGAAATGTTGGCTCTTATTTCAAAGGGAGTTGGAGTTTCAGAGTAGAGGAGTATTAGTACAACTGAACAAGGTGTTGGTGAGACCAGATCCGGAGTACTGCGAGCAGTTTTAGTCCCTTTATTTAAGAAAGGATATTATTTCATTGGAGGCTGTTCTGAGAAGTTCAGTAAGGATGATCCCTCACATTGAGGGACTGTCTTATGAACAAAGATTAAACAGGTTGGACTCTACTCACTGGAGTTTAAAGAATGAGACGTGATGGCATCGAAACACATAGGATTCTTAAGGGGCTTGCCAGGGTAAACCCTGAGAGAATGTTTCTCCTTTGGGAGAGTCTAGGACCAAAGGGGCATAGTGTCAGAATTAAGAGGCACCAATTTAAGACTGAGATGAAGAGGGATTTCTTCTCTCAGAGTGCTGTGAGTCTTTGGAATTCCTTACCACAGAGCTGTGGAGGCAGAGTCCTTGTATATGTATGGTATATATATATACCATACATCCATTGGAGTGAATGCTTAATACTTACATTGAGTTTCCCCAAATGGATACACCAAATCCAATGAAGAAAATAAAACCAGACTGACCTTGACTGAACTGAAGACGCTCACACAAGACAGGCTGTCAACTCTGCTCATCTGAAACAGAAATTTTGGAGGGCTCTACATTCCTGGGAGAATTTGTTTCTTTGTTTTCTACTTCCTACAAACCACCACTGAATTGTCAGCATCAACAATGTTTTAAAGCAACATGTCTTTTGTCCTAAATGATGGTTGCACAATCATATCATTGACCAACAAAAGTTCAGCAGCTGTATATGTAAAATAAAATCAGACAACATTTAAAGTACGAAAGGAGGATATTCAGTGCAAGGTGTCCATGTTAACTGGAAAACAGCTACCTAGACTGATCCCTCTTGGCAATTCTTGGTTTTTAGACCCGATGGTAATGGCACTACAAGTGCATAACAAAGTATTTTTGAAAAAGGTGTGAGAACGTTTCTTGGCTCTAACACCCTTTCAGGCAGTGTTTTTCATTCCCCAGCCATACTGAGTGAAGACATTTCCACACAAAGCACTCTAGCCCTTCTTCAAATTATTTTAAAATTACCTGCCAAGTTGCATTCAATTCTTTGAGAAGATGTTTAGTCCCTCTTCATCATAATTCATGAAGTGTGCGCATTTCACATGTAAAACAGCGTGGTATTTCATTGAGGTGACGGTAGTGGAGGATCAAGTCCCCACCTCAACAGCGTCTGTAGGCTAGAGCTTAGCTAAACTGACAAACAGCACAGACTTCAAGCTGGATGTGAAGTGCTTCTGGCAACTGCCAAAAGACATAGACTCTGAAATGTTAATCACCTTCACAACACTCTCTGGACATCATTGTTTCAACTATATGACCTCTGGGCACCCCTGAGATTTTCGAACACAAGATGTCCAACATACTAGAAAGGATGAGAAGCATCATCTATCACACAGATGATACTTTCGGTTCAGCTATAACGCAATAGTTGCGTTCCTGTGCAACATCACATTACAAAAAATCGCGCTATAGAAATAACGGGACCCATGAGAAAAGCAGGTTAGGGGTAGACCACCAAAAAATACCACTCAAAATCACTTATGAGCCCGACACAAAGGATAGCACTGTTTAAATGAATGTTTAATTCATATCTAATAATGAAATAAAAGTAAATTTAACACTTTACCGTGAAAAAATGTCAAGATAACTTGATGGGGGAGGAGGTTTTGAGGTTGCTCTGTTGTTAATGCAGGAGCTGAGGGTTGTCATCATTATCGTCACCTTCAGGTGCAGTTGTGGTTGCAGGGTTAGGGCAAAAAATAGTTAATCCAGAAGTTGATGGCTGTGGTTCATTGTCCTCTGCTTGTTACTTGGGAGTTGGCTTAAAAAAGACATCCAGTTTTTGCTGCTTTGCCCTATATCTTCTTTCATGAAGAAACTGTTCATAGGGTGCCAAGTAAGATCTTATTCCATGAACTGCTACCCTGCTGCGTTCTGCATTGTTATCGTTGCCCTCTAAGAGTTGCAACTGCTTCTCAATGTCCCTCAGGATAGAAGACAAAACAGAAGTGGAAAGCTCTTGTGGTGCTACATCCTGGACTTCACCTTCTTCATCTCCAGCTTCCACTTCCCCTTCAGTGACAAGTTGTTGTAGATCAGCTGCAGAGAGGTCTTCACAGTGGGACTCGAGCAGCTCTTCAGCATCTTCACTTTCCATTTCTTCAAATCTAACTTGTTTTGCAAGAGCAACGCAATGTTCTTTGATTCTTGGGAGCTCCTCTGACAGATCAAAGGCTTTAAAATCTGCAATCTGCCTCTTAAATGCGCGTCTTAAGTAGTAAGCTTTAAAAGCTGCTACTGCACCCTGGTCCATGGGTTGAAGGAAAGAGGTTATGTTTCGGGGTAAGACTGTTTAGCATACAAACATGGAGTAATAGAGTAATACAGCATGGAAACAGGCCATTTTGTCTATCGTAGGGGAGGCAATGGCTCAGTGGTATTATTGCTGGAATGTTAATCCAGAGACCCAGATAACATTCTGGGGACCCAGGTTCAAGTCCTGCCATGGCAGATGGTGGAATTTGAATTCAATAATTATCTGGAATTAAGAATCTAATGATGACTGTGAATCCATTGCCGACTGTCGGAAAAACCCATCTGGTTCACTAACGTCCTTTAGGGAAGGAAACTGCCATCTTTTCCTGGTCTGGTCTACATGTGACTACAGAACCACAGCAATGTGGTTGACTCTTAACTGCCCTCTGGGCAATTAGGGATGGGCAATAAATGCTGCCTGGTCAGCCTCTTCCTATGAATGAATGAAAATAAACTGGTCCATGCTGACCATGGTGCCCACTCAGCTAGTTCCAATTACCTGCATTTAGTCCATATCCCTCTAAACCCTTCCCGTTGAAGCACCTATCCAAAAGTTTTTGAAATTTTGCTGTTGTACCTGCCTCAACCACCTTCTCTGCCTGTCCATTCCATATACGCACCACTCTCTGTGCGAAGAAGTTGCCCCTCAGGTCCTTTTTAAAGCTTTCCCTCTCACCTTAAACCTATGTCCTATAGTTTTCAAACCCCAACCCTGGGGAAAAGACGATATGCATTCATCCTATCTATGCCTCTCATGATATAGCTCAATAAGGTCATCCCTCATTCTCATACGTTCCAAGGAATAAAGTCCTATCCTGTCCAACCTCTCCCTTTAATTCAGGCCTAAAAGTCCTGGCAACATCCTAGTAAATCTTCTTTACACATTTTCCAGTTTAACTATCTGTTTCCTATAACAGGGTGACGAAAACTGTACACAATATTCCAAGTGCGGCCTCACAGACGACTTATACAACTGTAACATAACGTTCCAATTCCTATAATCAATGCCTTGACCGATGAAGGCCAGCATGCTAAATGTTTTCTTCACCGCCCTGTCCACCTGTGACGCTGCTTTTAACGAACTATGTACTTGTACTTAAAACACTTCGATGTTTTCAGAAAACTCACCAACGGTAGGAGCTTGATGCATTATCTAGGATGAGGAGAATCTTGAAATCAATTTTTTTTTTCCTGAAATACTTTCTAAAAACACCTTCCAAAACGTCAACAATAAGGTCAGAAAAAATTTGTCCTGTCATCAACCTCTTTTTCTTGACCTAAAGTAGACGCCTAGAGTAGACTTAAGGTAACCTTTTAAGGCTCGTGGTTTGGCAGAGTGGTACAACACCACAGGCTTAAGCTTTAAGTCTCCACTGGCATTGACCCACCCAGCAGCACAGTCATACGATCATTGGCAACCTTAAAACCTGGAGCATGTGCTTCATACATAGAAATTTAGGTACTTGATGGTATTCATTTCCAGTATAAACCTGTCTCATCCAAACTGAAAATTTGATCTCAGTTGTAGCCTTCTTTGTCAATTTTTATTTTTCTATGAGCAGCAATGCCATCACATGCTCCTCGTCTGCACTGGCAGCTTTGCCACATAACTGTACTTTATGAAAAGCTTCGCGGTTCCTAAAACCAGCCACTGCTAGCACTAAAGGCGGGCACATCTGCAGGATTTTCAACTTTTTTTCTTTAGGTCTTCATAAATTGATAAGGTTTTTTCTTCTATGGTGAGAAAGCTGGTCCCAGAGCGTTTTTCGTTTGATCCTCTATCCACACACATAGAAGCCACTCCATCTCCTCAAGTTCCTTTGTCCGTGATCTCTCGGATTTGCTAGCACTCAAGCTTGTTCCGGCCGTACAACTTGCTTTAATCTTTTCTGCATTGTCTCTAATGATGTGTAAGGTAGACTTCTTTACTCCTGTTACACAAACCATATCACGTGTTCTCTCATTACGCTCAAAACGCTTTATAACATCTAGCTTCTCTTCCAGTGTTATAGCCTTTCTTTTACATTCACCATCCTCACTTTTATCACCAGGACACTTCTTGTTAACATTCTTGTCACTTTGTCCTCACACTTTTGTGGGTAACACGGCAGAATTCACAAATCATGGAGTACTGTACGTCTCGCAGAAAGCTCTTCATGACAAAGTCTGGAAAATTATCACATGATGCTGATGCAGACACTCTCTTGGCACTAACATTGTGCATATTCAGGACAAAGCCTGCAAAACGATCATGTGATCCTGGGGTGGAGGCTGTTTTTGTGCCAACATGGCGCATGCTCAGGACAAGCCCACGAAATGATCGTGTGATATTGACGCATACTCCTCCAAGCACCGACGGAATTGTGTTACAGCCAACACAAGTTTGTGTTTTAGAAATAGCATTCCCCGATTTATCAGTCACGTTATAGCCAATTTGTGTTGCTAGGGCACGCATTAAAGCAGAACCGGCTATATTCTCATCCATCGGTCCACTAAAGGTCAAGTACAGGGGAAGAAGGTTAGGAAGTTGCAACATAATCTGAAAGCTGCTACAGAGATACAACTGCAGGATGACATGGACTAGGGCGTAAAGATTGAAAGAAACTTGACATTTGGGAAAGAAAAGAAGTTCGGAAAAGATGGGGGGATGGTTGTATTAATTGATAATGGTATTAGCAAAAAAGAGAGGGTTGACCTAAGTTCAGAAAATGAAGACGTAGATTCTGATTTGATTTGATTTATTGTTGTCACATGTACCGAGATACAGTGAAGAGTATTGTTTTGTGTGTTAACAAGACAAATCATGCCTTATGTAAGCACATCAGTATAATAGAACAGAATGCAGAATATAGTGTTACAGCTACAGAGAAGGTGCAGAGAAAGATCAACTCTAATATATAAGAGGTCCATTCATAAGTCTGACAGAAATAGTTTGGGTGGGAAGGAGAAATACGGAAGGCAAGAAGTCACTTGTGGGAGTGGCATTCAGCACTCCTCCCCACACCTGAACGGTATGATGGAGGATGAATAAATAAATAATGGGATCCTGGCAGAAAGGTTGAGGATAATCAAGGTGAGTTTTTCCATATGTAGACTGGGAAAATCAGGTGGGCTGAGATAGCCTCAATGAACAGATCATAGGATCATTTCAGGATAGTTTCTTAAAATAACACTTTCTGAAGCCAAGCAGAGAGCGCGCTATACTAGAATTAGTATTGTTCTATAGAGTAGGACTAACTAATGCCCTCATAGTGAAGGTGCCCCACACCATGGGTCACAACAACAAAGTCAGGAGTGTCCCCTGTAATATTTGGGAAGCAGCGCCACTTTACCCAAGAATCAGACCATGTCTGCATGCTTCCAAACCCCTCTGGGCCTTTGGTGTCTGTCATTGAAGGCAGTATCTGCCGTCCCCAGCTGCCCTATTGACTGCCCACATGCAAGCTTCAGACTCACACATGAACAAACTTCCTACACCTCACTTGCATGGAGGTTCAGCACCACCTATCCACAGGAGAAGGGGTATCCACCTGAATTACAGCCTGTTTGTGCATGCAGACATCCAAACCTTCAGAATGAGCAGGCGTAGTGATCACATTGTGCATGTTCAGTATGAAATGAAGCCGTGAAAGTGGCTCATTACCACATTCTCAACGGCAATTAAGAATGGACATTAGATGTTGGCTTAAGCAGTAAAATCTACATTCCACACAAAAATAAGAAAAATATTACGACACAAGGTAAGAGCTTGTGTTTTGGGGATGATATGCTAACGTGGATAGAGGATTGACTAATAACAGGAAACAGAGAGTGGAAGAAGTCGATCATTTTCAACTTGGCAATCTGCAACGAGAGGACCATCAGTCTCACCATTTACAATTTACATCAAGAAGAAGAGGCAATGACCTCGTGGTATAATCACAACACTATTAATCCAAAAGGTCTGCAAACATTCTGCGGACCTGGGTACAAATCGTCCTAGCAGATGGCAGAATTTGAATTCAATTAAAAACAATCTGGAATTAAGGATCTATTGATGACCATGAACTCATCTGGCTCACGAATATCCTTCAGGAAAGGAAATCTGCCATCCTCATCTGGTCTGGCCTACATGTGACCCCAGATTCACGGCAATATGGTTGACTCTCAACTGCCCTCTGAAATAGCCTCGCAAGCCATTCATTTGTATCAATTGCTACAAAGTATCAACAATGGAATCAAACCAGACAGACCACATAATATCGATCCAGGCACTGGAAAAGACAACAGCAGAAACAGCCTTGTCAACACTGCAAAAACCTCCTCACTAGCATCTGGGGGTTAGTACCAAAAGTGGGAGAGCTGTCTCACAGATTAGTTAAGCAACAGCCTGACACAGACATACTCATGGAATCATACCCTACATACCCTAATGTCCCAGACACCACCATCCCCGGATATGTCCTGTCCCACTGACGGGACAGACCCAGCAGAGGTAGCAGCACAGTGGCATACAGTCAGGAGGGAGTTGCCCTGGGAGTCCTCAACATTGACTGTGGACCTCATGGAGTCTCATAGCTTCATCTTAAACATAAGCAAGGAAACCTCCTGCAGATTACCATATAGCGTTCTCCCTCAACTAATTCATAGAATCTCTACAGTGTGGAAACAGGCCCTTCGGCCCAACAAGTCCACACCGAACCTCAGAGCATCCCACCCAGACCCACCCCGCCAACAACCCACCTAACCTACACCTCCCTGAACACTATGGGCAATTTAGCACGGCCAATCCACCTAACCTGCACATCTTTGGACTGTGGGAGGAAACCAGAGCACCCAGAGGAAACCCATGCAGACACGGGGAGAATGTGCAAACTCCACACAGACAGACACCCAAAGCTGGAATTGAACCCGGGTCCCTGGTGCTGTGAGGCAGCAGTGCTAACCACTGAGCCACCGTGCCACCCAGTACTAATGGATCAGTACTCCTCCATTTGAACAACACTTAGAGGAAGCTCTGATGATAGCAAGGGCAAAAAATGTAGTCTGGGTGGGGGATTTCAATGTCCACCACCAAGGGTGGCTCAGCAACAGCACTACTGAGTGAGCTGGTTATGTCCTAAAGGACATAGCTGTTAGACTGGGTCTGCAGCTGGTGGTGAGGGAACCAACAAGAGAGAATAGCATACTTGACCTCATCCTTAGCAATTTGCCATGGACAGATGCATCTGTCCATGGCAGTATCAGTAAGAGTGACCACCACACAGTCCTGAGACAAAGTCCCATCTTCACATTGAGAATAACCTCCATTGTGTTTTATGGCACTATCACCGTGCTAAATGAGACAGATTTTGAACAGAACCAGCAACTCAAGCCTGGGCATCCATGAGGCACTGTGGGCCATCAACACCAGCAGAATTGTACTCCATCACAATCTGCAACCTCATGCCCAGAATATCCCCCACTTAACCATTACCATCAAGTCAGGGGATCAATCCTAGTTCAGTGGAGGTTGCAGGAGGGCAAGCACCAAGCATAACAATGACATGTCAACCTGCTGAAGCTACCAAACAGGACTACCTACACGCCAAACAGCAAAAGCAGCAAGTGATAGATAGAGCTAAGCGAGCCCACAACTAAAGGATCAGATCTAAGTTCTGCACTCCTGCCACATCCAATCATGAATAGTGGTGGACAATTAAACAACTCACTGGAGGAGGAGGTTCCACAAATATCCCTATTGTCAATGGTGGAATAGCCCAGCACATCAGTACAAAAGATAAGGCTGAAGCATTCACAGCAATCTTCAGCCAGAAGTGCCGAGTGGATGATACATGTCCGCTTCTTCCAGTGGTCCCCAGCATCATCGATAGCTGTCTTCAACCAATTTGATTCACTCCATATGATATCAAGAAATGGTTTGAGGCACTGGATACAACAAAGGCTACGGGCCCCGACAACATTCCGGCAATAGTACTGAAGACCTGTGCCCCAGAAATTGCCGCTCCCCTTGCCAAGCTCTTCCAGTATTGTTGCAACATTGGCATCTACCTGATTACGCGGAAAATTGCCCAGGTATGTGCTGTACAGAAAAAGCAGGACAAATCCAACCCGGCCAACAACTGCTGCATCTGTCTACTCTCAATCATCAGTAAAGTGATGAAAGATGTTATCAATAATGCTCAACAATAACCTGCTCAATGACACCCAATTTGGGTTCCGCCAGGGCCACTCAGCTCCTGACCTCATTACAGCCTTGGTTCAAACATGGACAAAAGAGCTGAATTCCAGAGGTGAGGTGAGAGTGACAGTCCTTGATATTGCAGCTGCTTTTGACTACATGTGGCTTCAAGGAGCCCTAGCAAAACTGGAATCAATGGGTATCAGGGGCAAACTCTCAGCTAGTTGGAGTCATACCTGGCACATAGGTAGATGGCTGTGGTTGTTGGAGGTCAGTCATCTCAGCTCCAGGATGTCTGTGCCGGAGTTTCTCTGCTTCACGTCCTAGGCCTAACCATCTTGAGCTGCATTGTCAATGATCTTCCATCCATCATAAGGTCAGAATTGGGGAGGTTTGCAGACGATTGCACAATGTTCAACACCATTCGTGACTGCTCAGATACTGAAGCCCTCCATGATATAATACAAGAAGGTCTGGACAATATTCGGGCATGAGCTGACAAGTAGTGCAACACAAATGCCAGGCAATGACCATTTCCAACAAACGACAACTGACCACTGCCCCTTGACTTTCAATGGTGTTACGATCACTGAATCCCCCACTATCAACATCCTTGGGGTAATCATTGACCAGAAACTCAATTGGACTCATCACATAAACACAATAGCTACAAGCGCAGATTGGAGGCTAGGAATACTACGGTGAGTAACTCACCTCCTGACTCCTCAAAGCCAGTCCACCATCTACAAAGCACAAATCAGAAGTGTAATGGAATACTTCCCACTTGCCTAGATGAGTACAGCCCCAACAACACTCAGGAAGCTTGACACCATCCAGGACAAAGCAGCCATCTTGAATGGCACCACATCCACAAACATCTACTCCCTCCACCACTGACACTCAGTAGCAGCAGTGTGCACTATCTATGAGACGTACTGCAGAAATACACCAAAAGATCCTTAGACAGTACCTTCCAAAACCATGAACATTTCCATCTAGAATGATGAGGGCAACAGATACATGGGAACACAGCCATTTGCAAGTTCCCCTTCAAGACATTCACCATCCTGACTTGGGAATATATCACCACCCCTTCAACATCACTAGCTCAAAATCTTGGAATTCCCTCCCTCAGGGCATCATGGTTCAACCTGCAACTGTTCAATTTGGCAGCTCACCACCACCTTCTCAAGGGCAATTATGGTCAGGCATGGGACAGTGATGGCCCAGTGGTATTATCACTGGACTTTTAATCCAGAGACACGGGCAATGTTTTGTGAACCTGAGTTTGAATCCCATCAAGACAGGTGGTGGAATGTGAATTCAATAAAACAAAACTGAATTAAGAGTCTAATGAAAACATGAATCCATTGCCGATTGTCGGGAAAAACCTATCTGGTTCACTAATGTCGTTTAGGGAAAGAAACTGCCATCCTTACCTGGTCTGTCCTACATGTGACTCCAGGCCCACAGTAATGCACTTGACGCTTAACTGCCCTCTGGGCAATTAGGGATGGGCAATAAATGCTGCCTAGCCAGCGACGCCCTCATCCCGTGAATGAATGAAGAAAAAGACAGCAATAAATGCTGGCCAGCCAGTGACAACCACATCTCACAAATGAATCAAAATAATTTACTGAAGGGGCACATTGCCTTGCAGTAAAATGTGCTTATAGCAATACAAAAGTAGGTTGGAAAGCAAGTTATGAGTAGGATATAAAGAATTTTAAATTGAAATAGATATGTTTTGGGAGTGGACAAAAATATGCCAATAGAGAATATTGTACAAAAATGTGATGTTGTCCACTTTGACTGGAAGAATAGACAACAGAATATTATTTAAATGAATTGAGACTACAGAAAGCTGCAGTACGGAGGAACCTGGACGTCCTTGTAAACAAATTACAAAACATTAGTATGCAGGCAAGCCAAGTAACAAGGATGGCAGATGGAGTGTTGATCTTAATTACAAAGGAGGTGGGTATGATGATGGGAAAGTCTTGCAGCAACTAAACAGGACACACGTTTTGCATGTTGTGTACTTTTTTGCTGATGATTGCCCAATGTTCAACACCATCCATAACTCCTCAGCTACTAGCCTCCTTCATTAAGGAGGGATACAGTTTGTTTAGGAGAATGGTACCTGAGATGAAAGAGTGAATAGAATAGAACAGAATAGCAATTTATTGTCCTTGTATTTATGAAATTACAACAACGTGTGTATAGGTCCCCACAATTTAGCACCATTTTAATTACAGAATAGCCAAATGGCAGAGAAACTAAATGGTTACTCTACATCTGCCTTCATGAAAGAAGATTCAGAAAAATCTCCAGAAATACTGGTCAGATTGTGAAACTGAGAAACTAATAAAGAGGTAGGACATGGAAGGTTAACTGGTTTGAAGATTGCATTGGAACTGTTTCAAAAAAGATTCACTTGGATAATTTGTGGGGTAAAGGTCTTTGGAAGAAAGGATGAGCAAGTTGGTGTTTAGAAGACAGAGAAGTGATACTTTTGAAACATAAGATTCTGAGAAGTAGGTAATAAAAAGTGTTTCCCCTCATGGCGCAATCTAGAACTAAGGGGAACAATTTCAAAATTAAGAGTCACTATTTAAGACTGAGATGAGGAGTATTTTTTTTATTAATTTGTTCACAGGATGTGGGTGTTGCTGGCTAGGCCAGCATTTATTGCCCATACCTAATTACTCATAGGGCAGTTAAGTATTAACCACATTGCTGTGGGCCTGGAGTCACATGTAGGCCAGACCAGGTAAGGATGGCACTTTCCTTCCCTAAAGGGCATTAATGAGCTAGATGGGTTTTTCCTGACAATTGGCAATGTCAATCACGGTCACTGTTAGACTCTTTAATTTTATTGAATTCAGATTCTACCATCTGCCATGGCAGGATTCAAACCTGGGTCCCCAGAACATTACCTGGGTCTCTGGATTAACAGGGCAGCAATAATCCCTCTAGGCCACCATCTCCCTCAGAGGGTTGTCTCTGTCAGACAGTTGTTAGTTTTGGAATTCTCTTAGAGAACAGTAGAAGCAGAGTGATTAAATGTACTCAAAGTTAAGTTAAAGCAGGATCATGATCAGCAATGGAGTTAAGGCTGCAATGAGATTAGCCATGATACTACTGATTAACATGAGGGGCTGAATGGTCCATTTTTAATGCTTACAACACCACCCTCTAAAACCCTACTCTCCAAAACCATTACCCCTTTCCCCATACCCTGGGAATTCAAGGAGTTGGGAACAGAGGCAGGAGACTGGCACACAGTCTGTCAGTGTCACTGGTAGATTTTTTTGACGCCCAGCTTCCATTCTGTCTCAATTAGGGCTGCAGCTCAGTTTGTCATATACTTTGTAGCTCATGTTTCTGCAGAGACTGAATGTCTTCTTCTTTGAATGTTGATGACACCTTGTGGGTGGGGATTTCTATGCTGAATACTTCGCTAATGGCTTTACATGCTACCACAATTTGCAACACCAAATTAGACTTGCACTGCACTATTAGACAGCAAAATGGAAACACAAACTAGCTCATATATTGCATAGTTTTACTAAAGTGAATAACCCCCTATTGTTGTGATGTATTGCAGTGTGAACTGGTAATTGGTTTACCTCACAAAGATTGCCTCATTTCACATCGTAAATGCATAATCCTCTCCAATGTCATTTTAACAATCCAGTGTGCTGGAAAAATAGAAGTAAAAAATCTATTACTCATGCTAAATATATTCCACATATATGGTCTCGGTGTAGTAGCTGATAGCTTGGTTTTGGTTGGATGCTTTTGTAACCAACACAAGCCTAAGAACTAAAGAAGAAATGGCAATGATATCCAAACACTTGCAACACATCCAAGTCAGCAGTGGAAATCTGAGCAATCTGATAGGTCATTTTGCATACTGTGAGTTGTGCTGGTAAAGACTCAGACTTGAAGAAATACAACTGACCTGCAGAAATTTTAAAAGGTGACAGAACAAGAACTTCAGGGACCCTTGGCTTTATAAAAAGAAACATGATGTGCGAAAGTTGTGCTGAAGCTTTTTATAAAACACCAAGTTTTATAAAACCCAGGCTGAAGTACTCTGCTCAAAGTATGGATGTTATCCTTTCAGAAGGATGTCAAGGCCTTTGAGATATTTCAATTCTATGCAGCATAGGAACAGGCCCTTCAGCCCACCAAGCCTGTGCCGATTCCTAAGCTTTATTTAGACCGGCTACTTATTGGCCATACATGGTTTCTATCCCTCTGTTCATCTCTCATTCATGTGTCTATCGAGGTATGCCTTAAAACGTTGCTAATATGCCTGCTTCCACTACTTCAACTCGCAGAGCTTGCAGTGAGTAGAATAGAATAGAATAGCAATTTATTGTCATTTATATTCACAAAAATAGAGTGAGATGTGTATAAGTCACTACAATTAGGTGCCATTCTAATTACATACATTGCAATGAGGATGAGATGATAAGATCATAAGGTATAGGAGCAGAATTAGGCCATTCAGCCCATCAAATCTGCTCCACCAGTTCATCATCATTGATATGTTTCACAACTCCATTCTTCTGCCTTCTCCCCGTAATCCTTCATCCCCTTCCTAATCAAGAACCTATCTATCTCTGTCTGAAATTCACTCAGTAACATGGCTTCCACAGCCCTCTGCGGCAATGAGTTCCACAGATTAACCACCCTCTGGCTGAAGAAATTCCTCCTTATCTGAGTTTTAAAGGGTTGACCCTTCACTGAGACTCTGTGCCCTCAGGTTTCTCTTACTGGTGGAAACATCTTCTCCACGTCCACTCTATCCAGGCCCCTCAGTATTCTGTAAGTGTCAATGGCATCCTCCCTCATCTTTCTTAACTCCGTTGAGTACCAGAACCATAGTCCTCAACTGCTCCTCATATGATAAGCCCTTCATCCCTGGGATCATTCTTGTAAAACTCCTCTGGACCCTCTCTAATGCTAGCACATTGTTCCTTCGATATGGGGCACAGAACTGGTCACAATATTCCAAATATGGTCTAGCCAGGCATTATACAGCCTCATCAATACCTCCCGACTGTTGTATTCTAGCCCTCTCAAAATGAATGTGAATATTGCATTTGCTTTCCTCACTGCCAATGGAACCTGCATGTTAACTTTAAGAGAATCCTGAACCAAGATTTCTAAGACCCTCTACACTTCAGATTTCTGAAGCCTTTCCCGACTTATGAAATGCAAAATAGAAAATGAGACTGTTCACCCAGCTCACAGAAGAACATGCTTATGTTTGATATAGTGTTAAATACCCTCAAATAATAATTCAGGCCAAACAGCAACGTTATGATCTAGAAATACACATTTCATCACAGATGCCAGGGAAATGGTGATCTCATTAAATATTATATAAGTGTTGCAGCAGCTGTCTTTCATGTGTAAATATGACAAACTCTCCAACAAATTAAGTTGCGATCAATTTAATGAGGACACTTCAATTCTACAAAAAGCCTCAAGCTTGGCAATCCAGATTGAATTCTCCATGCTTGATCCAAAGAGGTGACACAGAAATGCACTCTTGGACTCAGGGTTGCAGACACAGCTCAAGTGGAAAACGTGACGGGCAAAGACACATCAGGAGTTCATGCCCCATGGATTCCCTCAAAAAACACATACAGATTGTTGAGCTACACCTCAATTCATAAAATCACGTCAGCTCATGTGAAAAATGTGACATATGCTCCAAAATGATTCGCAAAGGTGCATAGGTTGTTAAAGAAAATATCATCAGTACAACAGGTGAAGTAATCTCTTGCCAAGGGTGAACTCCATCATGTCTATATTATCATGGACACTAAGCTATCAAGTCATTTTAAGGATTACTTAGAACAAAGAACAAAGAACAAAGAAAATTACAGCACAGGAACAGGCCCTTTGGCCTTCCAAGCCTGCGCCAATTGAGATCCTCTGTCTAAACCTGTCATCTATTTTCTAAGGGTCTGTATCCCTTTGCTCCCTCTCCATCCATGTACCTGTCCAGATACATCTTAAAAGACACTAACGTGTCTGCGTCTACCACCTCCGCTGGCAAAGTGTTCCAGGCACCCACCACCCTCTGCGTAGAGAACTTTCCATGCATATTTCCCATAAACTTTCCTCCTCTCACTTTGAACTCATGACCCCTAGTAATTGAGTCCCCACTCTGGGAAAAAGCTTCTTGCTATCCACCTTGTCTATACCCCTCATGATTTTGTAGACCTCAATCAGGTCCCCCCTCAATCTCCGTCTTTCTAATGAAAATAATCCTAGTCTACTCAACCTTTCTTCATAGCTAGTTTGGATCGCAGACAATACAATGACACTCCTCATTGGTGTGGTACTAAAGTATCTATAGTAGATTGTACTGTCTCTATTTTCCACAACTTTCTCTTTCTCCAGCTTTTCATACTTATAATAACTCGATTATTTTGGATTTGTAAATGTCCACAGTTCAACTGCACAACAAAAACATCATCCAAATCAAGAAGACAAAGACAGAAGCCTCATTAAGTTAAAATCAACAATTTTTGTTGGTTTTGCTTTTTCCCAGAAAACACTACAACAATTTCTATAGTCACTACTTTGTCCATTAATATTCTTGACAAGTTTATAAATCAGTGTTTTCTGGGGACTATCACAACAGACAATGGATTGCAGCTTGGTTGTGGTCACTACCTAAAATTGAACAGCAGTGTTGACTGATTCAGCAGCATATTTAAGGACAGTCTGACAGCTGTCATGACCGTAAACCATAAGACATAGCAGCAGAATTAGGCCACTCAGCCCATTGAGTCTGCTCTGCCATTTAATCATGGCTGATATATTTCTTAACCCCATTCTCCTGTGTGGAGGAATGTTGGAGGAGAAAAAGTTTGATGAATCAGTGTAAAATCTATTTTGCCTATTTCAGTGAATCCCATACTCTCTGACAATAAAGACATTAACCAAATGTATAAAGGATGGTATAACTTTTGCATATTGCTGACCACTATACAACTCAATGTCAGAGCAGAAACTGAAGAAATCACAAATCCACAAGGTAAAACAAAAGCATACTTCAACAAGTGAACACACGGAAGGAAACCATTATTTGAAGTTGATTTGCATCATGGCCACATTTACACCAGGACCAAAGGAGATCGGGGATGTGATGACCTAGTAGTATGGTCACTGGGTTAGTAATCCAGCGACCCAGGTCATGTCCTGGGATCCGGAGTCTGAATCCTACAATGGCAAATCATGGAATCTGAATTCAATAACAATCTGACATCATCTGCAGTACCTTTTATCTCTGATACAATTTTAACCCCACTGCGAAGCCTCTTCTAAGGATGCCTACCCTGAAGAAGTTACCCTCCTCCCTCCGGACAAACCTCAGGGAATCTCTCTCCCACTGCAACTCTCTCATCACCTCTTCGGCTGCCTCCTCTCCACCTATCCTCTCCTCTATCCATCCTCTATCCGCCTCCCCCTCTCTCCCTATTTATTTCAGAACCCTCTTCCCCTCCCCCATTTCTGATGAAGGGTTTAGGCCCGAAACGTCAAGTTTTCCTGCTCCTATGATGCTGCTTGACCTGCTGTGTTCATCCAGCCCCATGCTTGTTAAATCATTGCTGATTGTCGGGGGGGAAAGCGCCACTCATTCACTACTGTCCTTTAAAGAATGATATCTGCCACCCTATCTGGTCTGGACTACATGTGACTCCAGACCTACAGCAATGTGGTCGACTCCTACTGCCTCGTGAACAATAAATGCTGGTCTAGCCATCCAATGTCACTTGAATTAATTAAATAAAAACTGCTCACTACCATTGCTTATCTGTTCCATAGCAGCAAAAGCTGTCATGTGAGGCACTTGATAGTGAGTCAACCTGGACTTTCTGAGTACAGGGACTGTAAAGATACACTTTGTTTGCCAATGATCAACCTCCATGTTGATCGTGCACCATGAGATGATCACAAGGAATGGCAGATTCAAGTTCATCAATCACAGGGCTGCTGTCGCTGACCTTCATATCTCAAAGATATTTTTATTCTTCCATTTGGTGTGGCAAGACCAGCACCTGTTGCTTATGTCTAACAGCCACTAAGAAAGTGATTGTGAGCTGCCTTCTTGCAGTGTACACCCATAATGCTATTCAGAAGGAAGATCCAGGATTTGAGTCTAGTGGTAGTGAAAGAATGATAGTATAATTCCAAGTCACAATGGTGTGTGGAGGCCAATTATTTCTATTTAGAGGTAGTGGACTTTCTGAATTCAAATAAATTACTTGATGTGTATATATGCGTTATTTAGGATGGTTTAATTGAAACTAAGATCATTAGAGTTACTAAGGAGAAAAGGTGTCATGTCCAATTGCTTAGTATTCGTCTGTTTACTGTGCTGTGTGCTGTCAATCAGGCTTGTGGGTGTGATTAGAGGGAAATAAGTTAAATGTTAAGATTGAGGCAGCAGGCATGTTAAAAACATTTTAATAAAGCTTCTGCTCACACACAGGTTCTGGTGAGTGTTATCTCTTCATCTTTGAGATACATAAGACAATACATTCCATCTTTATCAGGTGAACACAAATAATCATTTACTATAGGTAAGATATCAAGTGTATCAAAGATCCTGCTGGGTCTCCCCATAGGAATTCCTGCAGGAAGCTGATTTACTTTGTACACAAGTGTTTAACCAGAAAGAAACAAAGCAGGTTTATAAAAATGGTTACTGGAGAAATGTCAGAGAATGGTTCTGAGGAATTACTCCACACCATGTAACAGAGTGGCATAACTAAATGGTTTGCAACTGTTAGAATGATGACTGCAGAAGAACAGCATCAAGTGAATGTGAAATGTCATTAGGCACCAGTGCTTCTCCATGCAGCATCATGAGTTTTGCAGAACTACTCAAATTGTGTCGAGGTGGTGACCCAAATATGAAGCTGTCACAAGTAAAGCTGCGGCATTACGACAGCACAATATTCATCCTGGGAGGTAAAATGATGCTGAGACATCAATGCAATAGGAAGAACCAAGATCTACTGTTCCCAATGATAGATATTAAGCAAAATCCACTCGTCACAGCTGAAGCAACTAATAAGCTTGAACTGATAAGTACATGCCAGTAGAGGAAAGGAGCAATTTGTAGGTCATTAAGCTTTTGACTGCTGAACAGATCCTAAAAGATTACAACAATATTTTTACAAGTCTTGGAAGTTTTGATGGTGAACATCATCTCTAAGAGAGTGTGAGATCACAGAGTCATATAGCATGGAAACAGACCCTTCAGTCCAACTTGTCCATGCCAACCAGGTTTCTTAAATTGAATTAGTCCCATATGCCTGTGTTTGGCCCATTTCCCTATAAACCTTTCCGATCCATCTACCTGTACAAATGTATTTCAAAGATTGTAATTGTACCCACCTCTGCCACTTCCTCTGGCAGCTCATTCCATACATGCACTACCCTCTGCATGAAAATGTTGCACCTTAGGTCCCTTTTAAACTTTTCCCCTTTCACCTTAAACCTATGCCTTCTAGTTGTGGATTCCCCTAGCCTGGGATAAACATCTTGGCTATTCAAGATTTTATAAACTTCTATAAGATCACCCCTCAGCCGCCAACGCTCCAAGGAAAAAAGTCCCAATTCAGCATCTGCTGGGGAGAGTTCCAGCTGCCTACAATTCCAGCCTGAAAAGTAAAAATAAAGAGGCTGGAAAGAAAGGAGTAAAGGAAGTAAATGATAACTTCTACAGAATTATTAACAGCATGGCACTAGTGCAAAAACCTAGAAAACTGATAGTATGCAATTATTCAAGGGATATCAATAAAACTTTGAAGAGATCTTACTACCTCATGACAACCATTGAAAAAACGTTGCTGCAAGTTGTATTTTTGCAATGCGAGATGCAAAGGATGATTACTGATGAGTTAAGTTGGATGAAACCTGCAGCTTTTCAGCTACATTTTGGACTTCATTTGTGAGATACAGAGTGTTTCTCATGCTGTTTGGCATTTCTACAGTTCCTGAAGAGTATCAGTGCAGACAGCATGAGATAGTCAGTGATCTTCCTGCAGAGAAGCTTTCATGGATGATATGACACACAATGAAAAAGCCATCACAGAACACAATGAGAATCTAGCATAACTGCTAGAGAAAGCTTGACAGATGAACCCGATTCTAGACAAGAAAATAACATGATTGAATGTGCCTGAAGTCAACTATATAGATCATGTGATATAACAAGGTGTAGAGCTGGATGAACACAGCAGGCCAAGCAGCATCAGTGGAGCAGGAAGGCGGACGTTTCAGGCCTAGACCCTTCTTCTGAAGAAGCATCTAGGCCCGAAACGTCAGCCGTCCTGCTCCACTGATGCTGCTTGGCCTGCTGTGTTCATCCAGCTCTACACCTTGTTATATCAGATTCTCCAGCATCAGCAGTTCCTACTATCTCTGTATAGATCATATACCTTTTCTTTAGTCATTCATAGCACGTGAGCATTATTGGTTGGCCATGCATTTATTTTCCATCCCTAGTTGCCCTTGAGAAGACAGCAAAAGGACCTCATCTTGACTCTTGACAAGGTGAGACCAGTAGCAGAAACACAATGACCAACAGATGTGAAAACTGTACAGCAATTTGTTGGATTTACGAACTTCCTAGCAAAGTTCTTACCTAATTTGAGTGTGCAGTCAGAGTGTGAACCTCTGTGGAAACTCACTGCTAAGGATGTGCATTGGTATTAGAACATAAAACAAAAAACTGTTACTAGGACAACTAGTGATGACAGCATGAGCATTGAGATACTATAATGTCAATGATCAAGTCACCTTGTATTGCAAGAAAATGCCAGCAAGATAGGAGTGAGTGATAAAATCAAAGTAAAACAATAGAAATCCAAATTGCACTTTGATAATACTGACAATTCATTGCAAGAACTGTGCATTAGACGACTAGTCAGAGTACAAGCATACAAGGAGCTCTCAACAAGAGTCAGCCCACGTGGCGACTTGAATCCTGAATTTATCACCTCAATCATATGAGGTGAACACGACCAAGTATAATATCATAGACTTAACCACAGACTTACAGCTATAACTGGAAAAACTGCTTCTATACTGCTCTGATGAGAAAACTATGATGTCAACAACTGCCCAGAAAGGATAAATGAATCAGCAACATGAACCATTGCCATTGTAGCACCATTCTTCACAGGTTTGTTTAGTACATCCTCATCAGTGGTGTGACCCTTTGATCTTTTACTTACTTATAAATCCCACGACACCAGGTTATAGTCCAACAGGTTTATTTGAAGACACAAGCTTTCGAAGCCTCACTCCTTCTTCAGGTGTCAGTGAGAGAGGTAATGTCAGATACAGAATTTATAAGTAAAAGTTCAAAGGGTCACACCACTGCTGAGGATGTACTAAACAAACCTAAGATGCAGTTAGAAGGTTTTAATTGATTAATATGAACATGTAAATCCCCAAATTCCTTTGAAGTCATTTTCAAAAGAACAAAGAACAAAGTAAATTACAGCACAGGAACAGGCCCTTCGGCCCTCCAAGCCTGCGCCGATCCAGATCCTCTATCTAAACCTGTCGCCTATTTTCCAAGGATCTCTATCCCTCTGCTCCCTGCCCATTCACGTATCTGTCTAGATACATCTTAAATGACGCTATCGAGCCTGCCTCTACCACCTCTGCTGGCAACACATTCCAGGCACCCACCAGCCTCTGTGTAAAGAACTTTCCACACATATCTCCCTTAAACTATTCCTCTCTCACCTTGAAATCGTGATCCCTAGTAATTGAGTCCCCCATTGTGGGAAAAAGCTTCTTGTTATCCACCCAGTCTATACCTCTCATGATTTTGTAGACCTCAATCAGGTCCCCCCTCAACCTCCGTCTTTCTAATGTAGATAATCCTAATCTGCTCAACCTCTCTCCATAGCTAGCGCCCTCCATACCAGGCAACATCCTGGTGAACCTCTTCTGCAACCTCTCCAAAGCATCCACATCCTTTTGGTAATGTGGTGACCAGAACTGTACGCAGTATTCCAAACGTGGTCGAATCAAAGTCCTACACAACTGTAACATGACCTGCCAACTCTTGTACTCCATACCCCGTCCGATGAATGAAAGCATGCCGTATGCCTTCTTGACCACTCTATCGACCTGCGTTGCCACCTTCAGGGTACAATGGACCTGAACACCCTGATTTCTCTGTGCATCAATTTTCCCCAGGACTTTTCCATTTACCGTATAATCCTGAGTGAACGTATAATCCTGTATAATATATAATCTATATATATATAATATATATATAACCTAAATAACATATATAATCTATATAACCTATAATCCGTATAATCCTGAGTATTGTCCTGAGTGAACTAAAGGTTTTATCAGTGTAAAGAGGTGACAATGCAAGTTAGGTGTGAGGCCTCGTTTAGAATCTGTTTGTTTTTGTTTGGAAACAGACGAGTTGTATTTCTAAAGTAGGAATTTATAAAATGCTACATTGACTATCTATAAATTGTGTGCTTTTGGAACAAAATAGAATGTATCTGCAAATACAAAATCATCCCATAGATTTACGTGTGCGTGTGCGTGTGCGTGTGCGTGTGTGTGTGTGTGTGTGAGAGAGAGAGAGAGAGAGGCAGGGGAGAAAGAGTGTTTGCGATGCAGTCCTGCCAGGGGATGTTGAGGATACTGTGGAGGCAGCGCTGGTGGATGCCCTTGAGAAGGTGTAAATGATGGTAATACGGGAGCCATTATTTGGTATCATTCACAAGGACCGAAGGCTACAGCTTTGTATGTTTTGAGATTGGTCCGTGCTCTGACCCATAGTTGGTCCACATCGGTTTGTACAGCCTGTCAAGTGTTATGTTTGCTTTTCAAAATTTATTGTTCACTACCTTGTCTGCGGTGGCATCAAACAAGTTGATTCTCCCCAAATTAGAAATAGCCTTAAGGCTAGAATCATAGAATCACAGAATCCCTACAGTGCAGATAGAAGCCATTTGGCCCATCTAATCTGTCCTCTGAAGAGCGACCCACCCTATCCCCATAACCCCACATTTACTATGGCTGATCCATCTAGTCTGCACATCCCTGAACACTATGGGGCAATTTAGCATGGCCAATCTACCTAACCTGCACATCTTGAGATTATGGGAGGACATTGGGGCACCCAGAGGAAACCCATGCAGACACAGGGAGAATATACAAGCTCCAAACACTCAGTCTTCCAGGGCTGGAATCAAATCTGGGTCCCTGGTGCTGTAAACATGATAACGATGATTGGATGGTCTAAAACCTTCTTAGAGTAAAGGTTGATACAGACTTCATTTTCCTTAAAACCGATTTTAGATTGAAGGTTTGTGGGCATTCAGAAATGTGTTGTCACCTGTTACAGATCTGACAATTGACAGAAGAGGCAGTCGTAAGTGATTGAAGTCTGTTGATTCCTGCTGCAGTCTTGGGCTGAGAAACCAAAGGGTCAGGACCAGCACACACCTGTGCTTCATGCTCACTGAAGGTTTGGAAGAGATTCGAGAAGATCACTGTTGTACCTAATTGGCTAGACAGATTTGTATGAAACTGCTTCATCACTTCCGAGTGTTAAATGCCTTTGTGAGGTTTACAAAAGAGATGTGAAGGCCTTTTGGTTTGTTCATGGCACTTTTTGTATGTATGTTTCAGTACGCTGTGGTGGTTCTGTTTGTCCTGAAACCACACTGGCTGTCTTGAAGGTCTCCTTCCACAATGATAAGCACATAGCTCTTCAGAATTATTCCAGCCAGGATCTTCTCACAAATGGAAAGGAGCGTGGTCCCTCAATAGTTGGGGCAGTCTGACATGTCTCCTTGTTCTTGTCCAAGATGATGACATGTGTCACAAAATTCACGTGGAGCCCTGCTCTGTTCCCAACAGCCATCAAAACCTCAGGGAGCTTGGAATGTAGAATAGGGCCACCATATTTCAAAGCTTCAGGTGGAATCCCATCAACCCTAGGGAATTTGTTGCTCACGGTTGACGGAGGTCACAGTTTCTTCCAGATTTGGGCTCTCGTCCAATCCTACTTGGACAGACATTTTCGATGACATGATGGCAATGGCACTTGGCATCAAAGCGTGTTTCTAAGTGCTCCGACCATTGATCCAGGACTGTGCCCTTGTTGGTATGCAGTGTCTTGGCATTGACATCATTGGGTTGCTATGCTGCCCTTTAGACACATTTCAGTGTTGTATTGAAGCTTCTTACATCACCACTATCAGAGTCTAGTCGAGTTTTTTTTCTGCAAATGCAATCCAGCATTGAAGGACGCTCCGTGTTGTCTTTCTTTTTCTCTTAGCTGAGTGGCTGATCCAGGTGAGTCTGATGGGCTGACCTTTTCATTGCTCACGGATAGAGTCATGGAGTTGTACAGCATGGAAACAGACCATTCGGTCCAACTCATTCATGCCGACCAGATATCCTAAATTAACCTAGTCCCATTTGCCAGCATTTGGCCTATATCCCTCCCTTCCTGTTCATGTACCCATCCAGCTGTCTTTTAAATGTGATTGTACCAGCCTCCACCACTTCATCCAGCAGCTCGTTTCATACACGCATTAAGTATATAGCTTGCCTTTCCAAAATGCAACATCTTACATTTATCTAAACTAAAATCCATCTGTCACTCCTTGGCCCGTCAGCCTATCTAATCAAGGTCCCGTTGTACTCTGAGATAACATTTTTCATCCAGATCTTGGGTTTCCTTATCATTTTCACCAAACTGATTGCTGTTCTTCTTGGTACAGGGTCCGATGACCTCGTTGGAACTATCTAAATACTGCAGCTTTCATGTGTAGCCAGATTTCTTCTAGTGTGGAACCAACAGTGAGATCAAGGTGTTCCAGTCTGGTTGATAGTGTTTGTGATATCGATCTTTGCAAGATGATGTTTGTAGATTGTTAACTAAAAATTTCTATGATTGCTGGTTGCTAGGTCTGGTCTTCGCCTTAAGATGTAAATAGAAGTTTAGTTTTGAGCAAACAACTGGTGGTCTGTATAACTGAGAGTGACTGTAAGATGCAGGATGCCCTTCAGGTCATCCTTGTGTACCAAGGTGTAGTTTATCAAGTGCCAGTGTTTTGTTTACCATGTACAGTGGTACATTACCATTTACCATATAGCTGCAAATTATATTGTGCAATCGCTGTTACAGAAAGGACAATGTTGGAGAAGGGCATTTGTACATTGTATACACAGACTTGCCATAGCCATGATATATCTGCTGTAATTATTTTCTGTCTCAGCACTAACCCATAAAACCCACCACAGGAAACAATTTGAATTAAAACAGAAATTACTGGAAAAGCAAAAGTTCTGAGGAAGGGTCACAGGGCCTGAAACGTTAATTCTGATTTTTTCATCACTGGTGCTGCCCGACCTGCTGAGCTTTTCCAGCAACTTCTGTTTTAGTTCCTGATTTACTGCAGCCGCAGTTCTTTCGGTTTGAATTTGTTTGGCCGAATCAAAGCCAGTGTTACACATTCTGCCAAGACCCAGTATGCCGCCTGAGATTTAAACTTGTCATCTTTTAACAGAGCCATGGAACATGTAAACAGTGAATGAGAGACACACTTTCCCAAACCTTTTTGCCAATTTTCACCCTCCTTTTCAGCTCCCATTTGCATAGGCAATTGCAGTGAAGGAGCGCTTTATAGGAAGAGTTCAGCACAATTTGCCAAGGGACGTCTTTGATGCTCATGACAAATGTGTTTGAAATTGAGTTTTAGCTTGATAACTAAACTGCTATTGAATTGAATCATAGCAAAAGGGTCTTAGTTAACACTATAAAAGTTAACCATCCCATAGGTTTTTGGCTATGAGACATTCTAAGAGTGATAAAGCAAGTAAAACCATAAACCTTCCAGGTCAATTGCACTAGAAAGGTTTATGTTTACACTACAGGCACTTCTTATTTGTTAGAGTGACACCCATTATCCCCAGCATAGGTCTCCAGGGGAACAACTAATGGAACATAAAGTTGTCACCTGTCTCCATTTGTTTGAGAAAACACCTATTAAAGGAAGCAAGATGAATATGGAAGAATCATAAAAATTATAAACACAAGTCTATCACCTCAACGACAGCCACCGGACATCTAGACCCGAAACGTTAGCTTGCTTTGTCTCCATGAATGCTGCCTGAACCGCTGTGATATCCAGCTTTTTTTTTGTTTTTAGTCCAGATTCCAGCATCTGCAGTAATTTGCTCCAACTCTGTATTTCAGATTGGATCGACAGAAGGTAGGGCTGAGACCTCTTGGCACCACCATCATTTCATTAATATAAAGTAGAGGGACCTCTCTTTATAGTTAACCCCCAAGGCTTGAGTGTGTTAGGTCACCAATAGTCAATTGTAGTATCTGTAGTAAATGCAATAGCAAGGTGTTTATCTGCCTTTGTGGAAATAGCAGTCCCTTTTCATTCACTTTGCCCTTTAAGAAACATTACCTCGCAGATGCAGAAATGTGTTTTTACATACAGGACAGAAAATAAAACAAGTCAGCTTGTGAGGTTGTGCCAACCAATTGCAGATGAAGAGAAATGTCACTAAAGAGACCAGAGTGAGATAACAGTGAAACTACACTGCTGCTGAAAGGATTGGTTTTGACCCATTATTCCTAAAGGGAACACTTGCATTCCTGAGAAGGAAGGGCATTGTCTCTAATGCATCACCAGTGAGAGTGTCAGATACTTACATTCTCAATGTGCGTGAATCACATGTACAGCTATTTGATAGGCAGACTTTTCAAAACTGTTACTGTATTCCCTATCTAAAAAAAATCTTAAAGTAATTTCTCACCAATTGATAAATCCAGTCTCTGATTGCTATTGTACTTAATACACAACACTTATTTGTGTTGATTTAAATGAGACACTCAATTATCAGTAATCTCTACTATACAGCTCTGAATATTAATGACTTACTGCTTAACTACTAAATAATTCTGATCGTATCAGAGATAAAAGGTACTGCAGATGCTGGAGAATCCGAGACAACAAGCATGGGGCTGGATGAACACAGCAGGTCAAGCAGCATCATAGGAGCAGGAAAACTTGACGTTTCGGGCCTAAACCCTTCATCAGAAATGGGGGAGGGGAAGAGGGTTCTGAAATAAATAGGGAGAGAGGGGGAGGTGGATAGAGGATGGATAGAGGAGAGGATAGGTGGAGAGGAGGCAGACAAGTCGAAGAGGCAGGGATGGAGCCAGTAAAGGTGAGTGTAGGTGGGGGGGTAGGGAGGAGATAGGTCAGTCCAGGGAGGACGGACAGGTCAAGGGGGCGGGATGATGTTAGTAGATAGGAGATGGGGGTGTGGCTTGGGGTGAGAGGAAAAACCGGTTAGGGAGGTGGAGATGAGCTGGGCTGGTTTTGGGATGCGGTTGGGGGAGGGGAGATTTGTTTTGTTTTGATCCCAGAGTGAAACCTGGCAGGTGGGTACTGTAGTGGTCAGTCAATGAAACTATATTTAAACGAAGTTGAGAATGTCATTTTTAACAAGAACATAAGTTTATTCCATAAAATAAAAATAAATCTCTCTCTCTCTATATATATATGACATTTTAGACAGATCTTAGCATAAACAATGTAACAAATTTTCAATCCTTTTATCCAGCAATAGTCTTTACAGATACTCAATCTCAGTAAAGTGTCACTCATACCTCTATCTTCTCTTTAATTTAACAGACTCTAACTAAACTTAACTAACTCTTTCTAGCTCTTATGACCTAGAGACTTATTTCCAGTTATGAAAGCCTAGATTCCTTTTCAATCCTGTTGGCCCAGAATCCTCTTTCCAGTTCTGACAGCTTGACAATTTGTGCACAACTCCACATAGCTGACAGATTTCACAAATTAAATTCTTCCAGTCTAGAGACTTTTACACAATGAACAGACTGCCCTCCTGCTAGGATAAAACTGTTACTCTGCACTGAAATCTGATTCTTCTAAACTGAACTCAAAAAAAACTAGTGGACCTTATCCTGCTTTTCCATATGTCTTAACAGTTGAACTTTGTAAATGTTTCATCAATTAACATCATAGGTATCACGCTTGGCACTAAGCCACTGAGAAAGTCACATGTCTTCTTGAAATGATGCCTGTAGTTCACTGTTCCAAATAACTTTTGAACCTTTTTAACAAAATTACCTTCACAGAACTGAATCCACACATCCACTTTACCTCTAATTTAAAATCCAAATCCCTAAATGATTTTAATAGAAGAGATGATGATGCAGTGGTAATGCCAATGGACTAGTACTCCAGAGGATTATTCTAGGAACATGGGTTCAAATCCAACCTTGGTAGCTGATGGAACTTTTTAAAAGAAATGATCAAAATCATGTAGGGTCTGGATGGAGCAGATAGGGAGAAACTGCTCCTGCTGGTAAAAGGATCGAGAACAACAGGGCACAAATTTGAAATAATTTACAAAATAAGCCAATGTGACTTAAGGATATATTTTTTCATGCAGTGAGTGACTCAGTTCTGAAATGCACCACCTGGGAGAGTGGCAGGTTCCATCGACGCAATCCAAAGGGCATTGAATAATTATATAAACAGTACGATGTACAAGGGTAATGGGAAAAGATGGGATGCTCATTTGCAGTGTACCTTAGTGTGCCTTAACATTTCTGTTATAATGGAAGTGTAAGTTAACCTTTTATTTTCTCTTAGACCAGATGATACAGAGGTGTCTTTGTTTAAATGTTTATTCATGCATACACAGGAGATGTTCACATCAAAAAAATGAGAAACCTTTATTGCAAGCACAAAGGTTTTATACTATTTTTACAGATAACAAGTTTCCAGCCGACGATACCTGCAGAAAAAAAATTTTCACTCAATAGGCTACACATTTACTCAGCCCTATTGCCACCTAATCATATTCACATAGCTCCTATTCAAAGTTCGTACATATGACCATATTATCCAATCACTTTCAAACTAATACATGACTATATTATCTAATCATATCATTACATGTTTAAATCTTTTAACTGTTGGTATGTACTTTGTGATTACTGGCAATCTATAGTGTGTGTATTCCCCTGATCAGTCTCTCCTCTTCCTATACTATCTACATTCCCTTCCAGTCCTTCCTATTGACTGTCTATTGTCCCTTTCAGATGGTGTGATCTAATACATCTTTATCACAATGTTTATTTAGTGTTCGTGTGCCAAGCTGAAAGTTGTGATTTTTAACAAATGAATCATCTAGTGCCAGATTTCAGGTGTAACTTCTTCCTTAATGGTTTTAGGGATTTGCTTGCTTCTTGTTATATATTTGCAAGGATATTAAAACCCAGAAATTGCACAACATTACCAAGCTACCGTGTGTGACACTGGACTGCATGTGTCAGAAAACTAGTCAACCAATGGGCAGTATGGTGGCTCAGTGGTTAGCGCTGTTGCCTCAATGTGCCAAGGACCGGGGTTCGATTCAATGCCTGGGTAACTCACGATGTGGAATTTGCACATTGTCACAGTGACTGCATGGGTTTCCTCCAGGTGCTCCGGTTTCTTCCCCCAGTCCAAAAATGTGCAGGTTAGGTGGATTGAACATGGTAAATTGGCCAGGGATGTGTAGGCTAGGTGGTTTAGCCATGGGAAATATGGAATTACAGGGATAGGGCAGGGGATTGGGTCTGGGTGGGATGCTCATCAGAGGGTTGGTGTGGACTTGATAGGCTGAACAGCCTCTTTCTGCATTGTAGGGATTCTATGATTTGAGAACAACTAACAAGACTGACCTTGTTTACATCTGACCCCTTTATATATACATGCATATAATCTAGGAATTTCTAATGGCTACCGATGAGAAGCATGAACACATTGGGTTTCCTCTGTCTCACTAGTGTAGGAACACAGGATAATTTTAGTGCTTCCATTGCTCCCCTGGCTCAGATCAGCTAACTCAAAATAGATCAGAGAAAGATTGAACCAGTGGGTTTTCTATGTAGTTTGGCATCATGCCTTTTCTTTGCAATTATCCAATGGATCTCTGAATGAGTTTGTACTTATGCTGTTACTGATACAGAGTTTGTGAACTAGCTCAATACATCACAGTTCAGAGGTTGAATCTCAGACATTTCAGTTTTTGTCTGATGAAGACAGTGGAGAATCATGACACTAGACTAAATGTATTGATTCCCATGGGTATGTTCACATATTGAATGTTACATCCAGTATTCTTTGAAGGATAAGAGAATATAACCATCAGGTTCCTTTGTAAATAAAACTGTTAAGGCCAATTCTTTAACTTTTCAATCACCAAATAGGAGAAGTGGTCACATACAATGAACAGCCTTTACTGCAGAAGTATTGTAGTCAACCTGAGCATTGGAAGACGTGCCTTCAGAGACGCAGCTGAAGAGAAAATGTTGGAGAAAGTAGAAGCAACTGGTATTGATCAAACATCGTATGTTTGCAGGAGGTGAGTCCCAGACCGAAGGCCCGTGTGGGGAGGTGAGTCCGGACCGGAGGCCAGTGCGGGAGGTGAGTCCTGGACCGGAGGCCAGCATGGGGAGGTGAGTCCCGGACCAGAGGCTGGGGTGGGGTGTTGAGTCCCAGACCAAAGGCCGGCATGTGGAGGTGAGTCCCGGACCGGAGACCAGTGTGGGAGGTGAGTCCCGGGCCGAAGATCAGTGTGGGGAGGTGAGTCCTGGACCAAAGGCCAGAGCGGGAGGTGAGTCCCAGACCGGAGGCCGGCGTGAGGAGGTGAGTCCCGGACCAGAGGATGGGGGGGGAGGTAAGTCCTGGGCCAGAGGCTGGCATGGGGAGATGAGTCACGGACTGAAGGCTGGGGTGGGGAGGTGAGTCCCGGACTGAAGGCCAGGGTGGGGAGGTGAGTCCCGGACCGGAGGCCAGTGCGGGAGGTGAGTCCTGGACCGGAGGCCAGCGTGGGGAGGTGAGTTCCGGACCAGAGGCTGGGGTGGGGTGGTGAGTCCCAGACCAAAGGCCGGCATGGGGAGGTGAGTCCTGGACCGGAGACCAGTGTGGGAGGTGAGTCCCGGGCCGAAGGTCAGTGCAGGGAGGTGAGTCCCGGATCAAAGGCCAGAGCGGGAGGTGAGTCCCAGACCGGAGGCCGGCATGAGGAGGTGAGTCCCGGACCAGAGGATGGGCGGGGGAGGTGAGTCCTGGGCCAGAGGCCGGCATGGGGAGATGAGTCACGGACTGAAGGCCGGGGTGGGGAGGTGAGTCCTGGGCCAAAGGCCGGCATGGGGAGGTGAGTCCCGGACCGAAGGCCGGCATGGGGAGGTGAGTCCCGGACTGAAGGCCAGGGTGGGGAGGTGAGTCCCGGACCGAAGGCCAGGGTGGGAAGGTGAGTCCCGGACCGAAGGCCAGCATGCAGAGGTGAGTCCTAGGCTGAAGGCCAGTGCAGGAGGTGAGTCCCAGACCGAAGGCCAGCGTGGGGAGGTGAGTTCTGGACCGAAGGCGGGCGCAGGATGTGAGTCCCAGACCGAAGGCCAGTGTAGGAGGTGAATCCAAGATCGAAGGCCGGCACGGGGAGGTTAGTCCCGAAATGAAGGCCGGGTGGGGAGGTGAGTCCTGGACCGAAGGCCCGTGTGGGGAGGTGAGTCCGGACCGGAGGCCAGCGTGGGGAGGTGAGTCCCGGACCAGAGGCTGGGGTGGGGTGGTGAGTCCCAGACCAAAGGCTGGCATGGGGAGGTGAGTCCCGGACCGAAGGCCAGTGTAGGAGGTGAATCCAAGATCGAAGGCCGGCACGGGGAGGTGAGTCCCGAACCAAAGGCCAGGGTGGGGAGGTGAGTCCCGGACCAAAGGCCGGCGTGGGGAGGTGATTGCCGGACCGAAGGCCAATGCGGGAGGTGAGTCCCAGACCAAAGGCTAGTGCAGGAGGTGAGTCCCGGACCAAATTCTTAATAAATACATAAGTATCTGTGCCTAGGTATCTTGTACCTAAGGTGGCACCATAAGCAGCAAAATTGCAAACTCTTCACTGCACTCATTCACTCATTCATTCAAAAGTTTATCTTCAACTGCTAAGCGAGAATATCCATTTTTAAATTAGCTCATGGGATGTGGCATCATTAGCAAGGTTAACATTTGATGCTTTAGGATTGGAGTCACATGTATGCCAGGGAAGGAAGGATGGCTGGTTTCTTTCCCTGATGGACATTTCTTCCCTGAATGAACCTGATCAGTTTTTACAACAATCAATGAAGTTCATAGTTATCAAGACTGAGATGAATATTTTATCCAATTTTATTTCAAATTGTTGAATTTAAACACAATTGTAATGGTGGGATTTGTACCCATGTTGCCAAGGCATTAGCCTGGATTTGTGGATCAACTAGTTTAGAAACATTACTGAAATGCCACCACATGATGGTGGATTCCATAGAGTGGCCTGCACCACAACAAGAAAGGCATCCAAGTTGGCTTACATTGTTCTACAAAGGAGTTCACCAAGAAGTTACAATTGGTATTTCGCTGTATATTAAACAAAAGGGAAAGCACCATGTGGTTTCTGTGCCACTCCAATGTCACACACAAACACATCTCAACACCTTCATGCCAAATACCATAAGAGTCCATAAGACCGGTGGATCAGAGGAAGTCAATTCAATCCATCAAGTCTACTCCAACATCAGTGAGAGCACGGCTGATCTGATAATCCTCAACACCACTTTCTTGTCTTTTCTCTATAACCCACTAATCTCTCCTCCCTCTGCCCCACTCCACATATATTACCAATCAAATCACTTCAAGCATTTTAAGTGAAAAGGAAACAAAAACATTTAGAGTCAGTAATGCACGCAATATGAAAGTCCCACTACCTCTGAACGATAATGACCAAATATTATTCTGACATTCTCAGATTCACTAAAGCTCAATTCCAGAGGTGAGGTGAGAGTGACAGCCCTTGACATCAAGGCTGCATTCGACCAGGTATGGCATCAAGGAGCCCTAGCAAAACTCAAATCAATGGATATAAGGGGGCAAACTCTCCAGTCGTTGGAGTCATACCTGACACATCGGAAGATGGTCGTGGTTGTTGGAGGTCAGTCATTTCAGCTCCAGGACGTCTCTGCAGGAGTTCCTCAGGGTAGTGTCCTCGGCCCAACCATCTTCAGCTGCTTCGTCAATGGCCTTCCCTCCATCATAAGGTCAGAAGTGGGGATGTTTGCTGATGATTGCACAATGTTCAGCACCATTTGCAACTCCTTAGATACTGAAGCTGTCATTGTCCAAATGCAACAACATCTGGACAATATCTAGGCTTGGGCTGATAGGTAGCAAGTGACATTTGCACCACACAAATGCCAGGCTATGACCATCACCAATAAGAGACAATCTAAACACTGCCCCTTGGCATTCAACAGTATTACAGTTACTGAATCCCCTGCTATCAACATCCTGGGGGTTACCATTGACCAGAACCTGAACTGGACTCACCACATTAACACCATGGCTACAAGAGCAGGCCAGAAGCTGGGAATACTGCATTGAGTAACTCATCTCCTGACTCTTCAAAGCCTGTCCACCATCTACAAGGCACAAGTTAGGAGTGTGATGGAATACTCCCCACTTGTCTGGATGAGTGCAGTCCCAACAACACTCAAGAATTTTGACACCATCCAGGACAAAGCAGCCCACTTGATTGACACTAGATCCACAAGCATCCACTCCCTCCACTACCAATAGTCAATCGCAGCAGTGTGCACTATCTACAAGATGCACTGCAGAAATTCACCAAAGATCCTCAGACAGCACCTTCCAAACCCACAATCACTTCTACCTAGAAGGACGAGGGCAGCAGATATATGGGAACACCACCACCTTCAAGTTCCCCTTCAAGCCTCTCACCATCCTGACTTGGAAATATATTGCTGTTCCTTCACTGTCTGGGTCAAAATCCTGGAATTCCCTCCCTAAAGGCATTGTGGGTCAGCGCACAGCAGGTGGACTGCAGCCATTCAAGAAGGCAGCTCACCACCACCTTCTCAAGGGCAACTCGGGATGGGCAAGAAATGCTGGCCAGCCAGTGACATCCCACAGATGAATTTTAAAAGATGTGAGTAAAGGAGAGGTACCAGTTTACCTGGGAATGAGACTCTAGAATGAGTCCGTGATTTTAGGACAGAGCGAGAGAAAATAATCCGTTTGAGGAACAAAACACTGATCAACACAGATTTTGTGTTAATATCTCTGAATTATTCATCTCATCAGCAAACTGAATAGTAGTAGCTTGTGTTCTGACTTTGTAGTAATCTTGTTGATTCAGTCAGTGAACAATTAAAGGACACCAATTTAAGACTGAGATGCAGAGGAATTTCTTCTCTCAGAGAATTGTGAGTCTTTGGAACTCCTTACCACAAAGAGCTATGGGAGTGGAGTCCTTGTATGTATTTAAGGCTGCAATAGGTAGATTCTTGATCAATAGCGGAATCAATGGTGTGGGGAAAGTGCAGGAATGTGGACATGAGGAATGTCAGATCAGCCATGATCCTATTGAATGGCAGAGCAGGCTCAAGGTGTTAAATGGACTACTTCAGGTCCTATTTCTTATGGTCTTATAATAAGATCTATCATTCGCCGAACCTTATAACAACACATCTAGTTTAGTACAGGGTTTAAACCTGCCACTGGAACACTAGGAAATGGCAAGAATGACCCATAGCAAAAAATATATAAAGAAAGACAAGTCCTACAAAAAGTCATTCTACACAACAGTCCTTTTGAATCTGTCTATAATTTAAGGCATTTCAATTGAGTAAATATCCTTCAATGATCAATTGTGTCTCTACTCACACAATATAATTTGACACGGGTGAAACCATATAACCCAAATACCGCCTTCTTCCAATATCCAATAAGGGTCAGTGGGCACAAGACAGGGTCATGGATCTTGGTTAATCCTTCCCTTCACTACCCCAGGGGCATTTAGGAAAATTATAGCATCTGTGTCACCAGCTAATTCAACATCAACTTGGATTCAAACCTTAAATCTTCTCTCCTATACTATGTAGCTCAGCAATAAACTAGATAAGGTAATTATTATGAGGCTACAATTCTAAAAGAGCCCTTATTATTCAGGGAAGAAAAAAAACTTATCCCTTTACTCTGCGTGTATTCAACTTTGTTATTTCATTTTTCTTAGGCAATAATAATCCATTAATTTATCTGAATATCAACCTTGTTAGAGACGCAATGACTGTTAATTCTTGAACTAAATATATGACAATTTTTGGGTGAAATAGCAGACATACATTGTAACTGATTAATTGTCAAAACAATTAAGAGCTTATGAAATATAATAATGGTTGTATTTCACCATAACTTATGGAAAAAGTTTGTTTTAATATTTTCTTCAGATTTTTCTCAAAATTTTAGCAAAATTAGAATAATATTGCAGCAGACAAGTAAACAGTGAACAAATTGGGGAATGGAAACAATCTCCCATGTGATTGGACTCTCATTTTCTACTTTCCATAAACTTGTCATCATGCCATACTCTACTGCCTATATCCTTACACCAAATTCCATCCACTTATCTTTTAACAAAATTCCTTCATGAGACATGTTGGCATCACTGGGACAGTGATGTTTCTTGCTCATCCCTAATTTTCCTGGAGAGCAGCTAAGAGTCAATCACATTGCTATGTGTCTGGAGTCAAGTTAAGGCCTTTTAAGGACAGCAGATTTCCTTCTATAAAGGAAGATAGTGAACCGAATGTTTTAGTTTAACAATCATCAACATGCATTTATTATTTGATTAGCTTTGTCCTTACCTCTCCTCCACTTTTTAATGAAACTCAAGTTTCACCATCTGCCATGGTGGGATTGGAATCCAAATCACTGGAAAATTAGCCTGGGGTCCTGGATTACTAGTCCACTGACATTATCCTTAGACCATCACGTCTACCTTGACCGTGAAGGTACTGAGGTGATAATCAGCACATCCAGTGTCATCCTGCAATGTCCCATACACATACACTCTCTCATAGGACACTGATTGGGAGTGCAAACATTGACTGCTACTCTTTCACTGCCATAGGAGGCAATAGTCCAAAGTTGCTGAGCTTCACTGTAATATCCAGCTGAGACAAAGCTATCACAGTGGACAACAGTTATACAACCTACAATCTTTATACAGCCTTTGTACATTCCCACACCATGCATTTTACCATTATACAAACTGGTTCAGACTGCAGCAGATGAACTGAATATTGAGAGTTGCCCAAATCCTCTATATGTACAAACCAACCGCGTTTTTTTTCTCTCCGTTACTCAGATTCGGATTTCTCTGTATACACTGGGGAAGATAACAGTCCATTTCACAAGCATCAGCTGTTCTTTGCTAGTTAAACTCTCAGGCACTCACCTCTCTGTGTTAACTATCAGTCCAGTGAGCACCTCAGAGAGCAGCTGTCTGAGCTCAGTGATATCAAAGGCCACAATCTTTTGTTCCTTCCTTTTGTGCTGTCACTCAGCGAAACCTTGCATTGCCCACTGGACCATACTATCCACTTATAACAAACGTAGGTACTGTAAACTGTCTTCATTATCAAACTACAGTCTAGACTATAGTCTAAATATCTTATATATATATATAAAACCTATCTTAAAGCAGCTACCAGTGAGATACTTGGCAGGTATTCAATTAGACCTGCTGAGCTCTTCCAGCAACTTCAGTTTTGATTCAATTAAACATCTGAGATCGATATGTGACATTGCATTCAGTACTACAAATCAAGGCAGTCTCATATTCGAACTCAAGGTCTCTGGTCCCACAGTGCCTCCAATTTAAAAATTGCACACGGTGAGTAAATTTGTTCCTGGGTCTCAAACATTCCTAACTCTTAAGCCTCCTCCAGCCCTATAGTCTCTCCAGGACTCCGCACCCACATTGAGGCAGGGAAAGACCATAAATAGTATGAATGCAAAGATGGAAATTGTCAATATGAAGTGCTGAAGAAACAAGAACCAATATACTTCAGTCAGTACACGGAGAATGGACTTGGTGCATAATCAGATGCAGGCAGAATATTAAATTAAAATTGAATTTACTATAGAGGTAGATATGGCAGCTATTCTCCAATGGCAATAAGCTGAATAATTAGTTAACTTCTTTACTTCAGCACTACTAATGAGGAGAGAATGTTTTGCAGAACACCAGGAGAACCCTCTGCTCTTCAAATGCTGCTAAGTAATTTTTCATTGAGCCACTAGAACAGGCCAAAGAAACGCACCATCCAATGCATTGTTCCCACAGTATCACACAAGAATGTCAGCCTAAATTATGAGATAAAACATTCAAATAGGATTCAAGCTCACAACATTGTGATCCAGAGACGTGTGATAACAGCTGATATAATGACCTTGGTGACATGTAAAAAATAAATAAACCTCTCCAATCGGACCAGTTACAATACTCAACCTGTTCAAACACTATGACACACCACCAGGCGGATAGAAGTTGAACATGGACTTTCTGGTTCAGAGATTGGGACACCACGATTGTCTTGTAAGAATCTTTCTAACTAAACTTATGCACTTTGTTTGAAAAATATTTATGGATTGTTTTCATGTTGGTGCAATACAATTATAATGTAATGTCAAGGAGGAATTGCAGTAAAAATGAGAAAGTTATTCCCAATCCTGTTTGCTGGAGACTTATCAAAAACTACAGTATGAACAGATTGTACTGAGGGTCTTAGAAATTAGCTCATGAGTTTTCGTGAGGGAACAATATTAGTCTATTTTTCACATTCAAATGCTGATCAACTAACTATCTATTTCCAGTGTTTCATTTGTAGCATGGATTTCCAGTATGGATATTTTACTGCAGATGTTTATGGTCAAACTGTGTTTTGAACAAGTAATGCCTGTGTATTTCTCTGGTGTGTGGGGACTGAAATTGCTATGTTTACCCTGAGAAAGTTGAAATACGATGCTTTGGGATTTCCTTGGTGGTTCTTCTGATCTCCTCCAGTAACCTCAGCAGAAAGTTAGTAAAAGATTCAGAGAAATGGAGTTAGTGACTAGGAATGATCTTCCATGCTATTTCTTCAATGTTTCCACTGACATTACAGGGAGAGACTGGGAGAGCCCCTGGAGAAATCTTCCCAAATTTATGACATTAATGCTTTAAAATAGCTCCGTCCACCACCCCACTTTTCCTCCATCACCACTGCATAGTTGGGTCACAATAAATTGTCCCTTTTGTTGTACAATAATGTTAAAATTGTACTCCAGCAGTCTGTTTGATTGAAACCTCAGCCACCAGTTACAACATTCACCCACTTCAGCAGTAATGTACAGTGGCAGCAGTATCTAACCTCTGCAAAATACTCTGCAGCACCTCACCAACGCTGCTCCAATAGCACCTTCCAAACCAACAGGCTGTGCCAATGAGAAGGACAAGTGCAATCGTTGCATGGGATGAACATCACCTGCAAGTTCATGTCCAAGTCATGCACCGTCCTGAAACCATATCGCTATTCCTTCACTGCTGTTGGATCAAAACCCTGGAACTCTCAATCTAACAGCACTCCAGGTGTTTCCATACCCTAATGTCTACAGTGGTTCAATTAGGAAGCCCATTAACACCTTCTCTGGGGCAATTAGAAATGAGTAATAAATGCAAGCTGACAGTGGTGAGTCTATAAAAGTGGGTGCCATGGAGATGGAGTTGTGCTCATTGCCTTCTTTGGTATTATACCACGGTAGAAGTATTGGGTGGCCCTTATACTTTTTGTGAAAATTGAGACCACTTCAGGGTCACTGTCCACCACCACTGACATTTTACCTGGTGACGTTTTCTCAGACTGAGGGCAGAGATTCGCTACTGCTCAGGCACTTCTTGCTCAACAAAGGCACCTCTCAATGGTATTCATGACCCACCCCTGCATGTTCCCCCAACCCTATCCTCGTGAACCCAGCTCCATACCCTGCTCATCAGGGGTTGGCAGCCTGGATCCAGCAAAATTCCCACTCACCTTGTTATCCAACTCCAGTGAAACGTGATTTGGGACTGAATGTACTCCCATGCAGTAGCCACTACTCCCAGAGGCACTGCTGGGACAAGAGAGCTGAAGGTAGCAGTCTTGCCTTGCACCAATTAAAGGTGAATTGTCTGTTGATTCACTGTGGGGAGAGTGGGGCAACTGAAGTTGGACATTTTCATGATCTTTCACCTGAAGGGCTGCAGGAGGACAGGGTCATCACCTCAAAAATGCTGGCCATGGTCATAACAAGATAAACCACACCTCAAAGTTTGAAGCCATTTCTTTCTTTTCGAGTCAAAACAAGAAGTACCAGGCAAGCCATCAAAGTACTAGGGGAGTATTCCTGGTGTCATGGCCTTTCATCTAAGTCATCTCGATTTCGTTCATAGAACATAGAACATAGAAAATAGAATATTACAGTGCAGTACAGGCCCTTCGGCCCTCGATGTTGCGCCGACCTGTGAAATCAATCTGAAGCCCATCTAACCTACACTATTCCATTATCATCCATATGTTTATCCAATGACTATTTAAATGCCCTTAAAGTTGGTGAGTCTACTACTGTTGCAGGCAGGGCATTCCACGCCTTTACTACTCTCTGAGTAAAGAACCTACCTCTGACATCTGTCCTATATCTATCACCACTCAATTTATAGCTACGTCCCCTCATGCTAGCCGTCACCATCCAAGGAAAAAGGCTCTCACTGTCCACCCTATCTAATCCTCTGATCATCTTGAATGTCTCTATTAAGTCACCTCTCAACCTTCTTCTCTCTAACGAAAACAGCCTCAAGTCCCTCACCCTTTCCTCATAAGACCTTCCCTCCATACCAGGCAACATCCTGGTAAACCTCCTCTGCACCCTTTCCAATGCTTCCACATCCTTCTTATAATGCGGCGACCAGAACTGTACGCAATACTCCAAGTTTGGCCGCACCAGAGTTTTGTACAGCTGCAACATGATCTCACGGCTCTGAAACTCAATCCCTCTACCAATAAAACCTAACACACCATACGCCTTCCTAACAACCCTATCAACCTGGGTGGCAGTGGTGGGGCTCTCACCTTTAAGTCAGAGTTCAAGCCCCACTCTTGAAATGTAACAGAATCCAAATTGTTACATTTCCTATATTACGATTGCACATATAGACTTCAAAAAATACTTAACTGGTTTCAAGGGCATCCTGAGATGTCCTGAGGTCACGAGAGGCACCACAAATCCTTGAGCCCTTCTGTTTTTTTATTTTAGTTGGGGTTTATTGCACCTTAAAATGAGCAAATTGGTTGCCACTTGTGCCAAAATTACAACAGCGACTAACTTGAACAGTGATTCAGTAGCTGTGAAGCACTTCAGGGTGAGAAAGGCATTTTACAAATCTAAGCCTATTGCCATTATGTCAAAGGAAAATAAGAGTGATTTTTCGTTAAGTGTTCAAAAATGTTGTGGGCTAAGGAGCTCCCTGTTGATTTAAAGTCTCAGATGGAGTTACTAAATCTATACTAGTCCCATTTTTCAGCACTTGGCCCATAGCCTTGAATGTTAGGACACTTCAATTGCTCATCCAAGTACTTTATAAAGGTTGTGAGATTTCCTTCCTCAACTTCCCTCCCAGGCAGTGCACTCCAGATTTCCACCACCCTCTGGCTGATAAAATGTTTCCACAAATCCACTGTAAATCTCATACCCTTCACCTTAAGATTATATTCCCCTGTTATCGATCCTTGAACTAAAGAGAATAGCTACTGTCTATCCACCCTGTCCATTCCCCTCATAATCTTATACACTTCAATGAGGTTCCCTCTCAGCCTTCACTGCTCCAAAGAAAATAATCTAAGCTTATCCAGACTTTCTTTGTAGCTAAACTGCTCCATCCCTCAACATCCTGGTGAATTTCCATGACACCCCTTTCAGAGTTATCACATCTTCTTGTAGTGCAGAGACCAGAGCTTTGCTCAATATTCTAGCTCTGGCCTTACCAAAGTTATGGTTAACATAAGCTCCCTGCTCTTATAATCTATGCCATGACTGATAAAGACAAGTTTCCTGTATGCTTTATTAACTGCCCTAATAACATATCCTACCACCTTCAGGAATATCTGGACAGACACCCCAAGATCTTCCTGTGAGCTTTCTGTCATGCATTGAGTACTCCCTTCGAATCACAGAATTGTAGAATTTTACAGTACATAAGGAGGCCATTCAAACCATCATGTCTGCACCAGCTCCTGAAAGAGCTACTTAGCTAGTCCCATTCTCTGGCCTTATTTCTGTAGCTCTGTAAATTCATGCCTTTTATATATATATCCAGCTCTCGTTTGAAACCTCCCATGGAATCCTCCTCCACCACTCTCCCAGACAGTACATTCCAAATCCTAACAACTCTCCACGTAAAGGAGTTGTCTTGCTGACAATCTTGAAATTGTGACCCCTAGTTTCTGATATTCCAAGTATTGGAAACAAAATGTCCTTCTTTACACTGTTTAAATTGTTCATAATTCAGACGCCCCAATAAGATCACCACTTAATCTTCTCTGCTCCAAGAAGAACAAGCCCACTTTGCCTAATATTTCCTTAGGTCTAAAATCCCTAATTCCTGGTATCATTCTAGAGAATCTCCGTGGTACTCTCTCCACAACTTTAACATCCTTCTTTAATTAAGGTGCCCAGTACTGAACACAATATTCTAAATGCGGTCTGACTAATGATTTGTAGAGGTGTAGCATCACCTCCTTGCTTTTATACTCTGTGCCTCTAATCATAAACCCAAGGATCCTATAAGCCTTCTTAGCAACTGTCTCAACGTGCCTGGCCACCTTCAGAGAATTATGCACCAAGTCTAAGATCCTTCTCCACAAAGTTGAAGCACTGAGCCTGTATTGTCTCTTCATATTTCTTCTACCAATGCATTATCTCATAATTAGTGTTAAGTTTCATCTGCAATTGATCTGACCATCTGACCAATTCATCTATATCCTGGTGCACCCTAAGACCTTCTTTCTCATTGGCAACTACCCAGCCAATCTTCTTGTCTTCGACAAACTTATTATCCACCTCCTACTACATTCCTTCGATATCATTTATATATGTCACAAACAATAATGGGACTTAGCACTGGTCCCTGTGGTAAACCGCAGGACACCAAGCTCCAGTCAGACAAATAGCTTTCTACCATAGAGATAACAAGGTGTGGAGCTAAATGAACACAGCAGGCCAAGCAGCATCATGGGAGCAGGAAAGCTGACGTTTCGGGCCTAGACCCTTCTTCAGAAATGGGGGAGGGGAAGAGGGTTCTGAAATACATAGGGAGAGAGGGGGAGGCGGATAGAAGATGGGTAGAGGAGAAGATAGGTGGAGAGGAGACAGACCGGTCGAGCAGTTTCAAGGCCGAAGAGATTATGCGAGAGTTGCAGTGGGAGAGAGATCCACTGAGATTTTTCCACTATCTTCTCCTCTATCCATCTTCTATCCGCCTCCCCCTCTCTCCCTATTTATTTCAGAACCCTCTTCCCCTCCCCCATTTCTGAAGAAGGGTCTAGGCCCGAAACATCAGCTTTCCTGCTCCTATGATGCTGCTTGGCCTGCTGTGTTCATCCAGCTATACACCTTGTTATCTCAGATTCTCCAGCATCTGCAGTTCCTACTATCTCTGAAACAATTTTAACCCCACTGCAAAGCCTCTTCTAAGGAGGCCTACCCTGAAGAAGTTACCCTCCTCCCTCCGGAAATACCTCAGTGGACCTCTCTCCCACTGCAACTCTCTCGTAATCTCTTCGGCCTTGAAACTGCTCGACCGGTCTGACTCCTCTCCACCTATCTTCTCCTATACCCATCTTCCATCCGCCTCCCCGTCTCTCCCTATTTATTTCAGAACCCGCTTCCCCTCCCCCATTTCTGAAGAAGGGTCTAAGCCTGTAACGTCAGCTTTCCTGCTCCTATGATGCTGCTTGGTCTGCTGTGTTCATCCAGCTCTACACCTTGCTATCTCAGATTCTCCAGCATCTGCAGTTCCTACTATCTCTGAAATAGCTTTCTACCATCAACCTTTGTCTCCGGTCACTAAGCCAATTTTGCATCCAACTGCCAAGTTATCTTGGTTCCCATTGCTTTTACCTTCTTTGTCAATCTCTCATGTAGAATCTCGCTGAAGGCTTAGCTAAAATCCACATAAACTACATCAACTGCACTATCCTCATCTACAAACCTTGTCACCTCCTCAAAAAGCCCGATCAAATTTGTTAGGCATGGCCTCCCTCTGACAAAGCCATGCTGACTATTCATGATTAAACCTTGCCTCCCCAAGTGGAGATTAATTCTCTCCTTCAAAATTTTCTCTAATACTTTCTATATCACTGATGTGAGACTCAATGGTCTGTAATTCCCTGGTTTATCTCTACCAACCTTCTTGAAAAGTGAAACCACATTAGCTGTTTTTCAGTTCTCATTTCAAGAGGACTAGAATTTGAGAGCAGAGATATACTGCTGAGGTTGTACAAGGCTCTGATCCAACCATATTTGGAATATTTTGAACAGTTTTCACCCCATATCGAAGGAAGGATATGCTGGCATGGAGTGGGTCCAGCGTAAGTTTACGAGAATGATCCCAGGGATGAAGGGCTTGTCATTTGAGGAGCAATTAAGGACTCTGGATCTGTATTCAATGGAGTTTAGAAGGATGAGGGGGATCTCATTGAGACTCAGAGAATACTGTTAGGCCTGAATAGAGCAGATGTGGAGAAGATGTATCCACTCGTTGGCAAAATTGGAACACAAGGTAAAAGCCTCCATGGCCCTTTAAAACTCTGTCGTAGAGTCATTGAGACACACTGCACAGAAACAGACCTTTCGGTCCAACTCGTCTATGCCAACCAGATTGATGTAGTCAAGTTGACAGGATGTAGTCAATTGACAAGATGCAGAGTTGGGCAAAGAAGTGGCAGATGGAATTCAACCCAGAAAAGTGTGAAGTGATTTATTTTGGAAGGTCTAATTTGAATGCAGAATCCAGGGTTAATGGCAGGATTCTTGGCAGTGTGGAGGAACAGAGGGATCTTGGGGTCCACGTCCATAGTTCCCTCAAAGTTGTTACCCAAGTTGATAGGGTTGTCAAGAAGGCGAATGCTGTGCTGGCTTTCATTGGCAGGGGAATTGAGCTTAAGAGCCGTGAGGTTATACTGCAGCTTTATAAAACCTTGGTTGGACCACACTTGGAATATTGTCTTCAGTTCTGGTTGCCTCATTATAGGAAAGATTTGGAAGCTTTGGAGAGGGTGCAGAGGAGATTTACCAGGGTGCTGCCTGGACTGGAGGGCAGGTCTTATGAGGACAGGTTGAGGGAGCTAGGGCTTTTTTCATTGGAGCGAAGAAGGATGAGAGGTGACTTGATAGAGGTGTACAAGATGATGAGAGGCATAGTAGAGTAGATAGTCAGAGACTTTTTCCCAGGGCGGAAATGACTATTACAAGGGGGCATAATTTTAAGGTGTTGAAGGAAGGTATTGTGGAGATGTCTTTACACAGAGAGTGGTGGGTGTGCGGAATGCGCTGCCGGCAGTGGTAGTGGAGTCAGATACATTAGAGACTTTTAAGCAACTCTTGGATAGGCACATGGATGCTCGTATAATGTAGGGTATGCAGGTAGCTTGATCTTAGGAGGATAATAGGTTGGTACAACATCGTGGGCCGAAGGGCCTGAACAGTGCTGTACTGTTGTATGTTCTATGTTCTATGTAAATGGGACTAGATCAACTAAATTGATCTAGTCCCATTTGCCAGCATTTGGCCCAAATCCCTCTAAGTTCTTCCTATTCATGTACCCATCCAGATGCATTTTAAATGTTGTAATTGTACCAGCCTCCATCACTTCTTCTGGCAGTTGACTCCGTACACGTACCACCCTCTGAATGGAAAAAATGCCCTTTAGGTCCCTTTTAAATCTTTCCCCTCTCATTGTAAAACTATACCCTCTAGTTTTGGACTCCCCCACTCTGGGAAAAAAGACCTTGACTATTCATCCTATCCATGCCCCCCATGGATTTACAAACCTCCATAAGATCACCCCTCAGCCTCCGACAATCCAGGGAAAATAATCTGTTCAGCCTCTCCCTATAGCTCAAACCTTCCCACCCTGGCAACATCTCCCTGTAAACCTTTTCTGAACCCTTTCAAGTTTCACAACATTTTTCCTATAGCAGCGAGACCAGAACTGAACGCAGTATTCCAAACGTGGCCTAACCAATATTCTGTGCACCTGCAACATGTCCTCCCAACTCCTATACTCAATGCATTGACGAATAAAGGGAGGAATCTTTTCAGCCTGAGGGTGGTGAATCTGTGGAACTCTTTGCTGTAGAAGGATGTGGAAGCCAAGTTACTGAGTGCATTTAAGACAGAGATAGATAGGTTCTTCGTTAGTAAGGGGATCAAGGGTTACAGGGAGAAGACAGGAGAAACATCAGCCGTGATAAATTGGAGCAGACTTGATGGACCGAAAGGCTTAATTCTGCTCCTCTGTCTTATGATCTTCTGGTTTTACGGACCATATAAAGGTGTTAGATAGAACCAGGGTGGGAATGTCACTCTTCATGCCCAGAACCTTACATGCACAGTGTAAAGAAGGGTCAAGTATCATTCCCAAAATAACCCGCCTAATTTTCCCACCTCCGAATGCAATGTCACTCCTTCTGTACTCAGAAGGCTCTGCCAGTGTCTCTGAGAGTTTATGCTCCAAATTCTGAGATTCATTATCATTCTTTTACCACAAAGGGAATGTACACCTTCTAACATTACTTTGGAACCATTTATTCAACAGTCAGCCTGTTAGGATTTTTCAACAAAGTGCGATCGATTACTTGCTGTTTGGTGTTCAGTTCAACAAGGATTCTGTCAATTTGGGCTACTCACTGGAATGTTTGCTTTTGAATTAATTCTCAAGATGTGAGCATTCTGACAAGCCAGTTTTGATATCACATCCCTGGGTATCCTGAGGAGGTGATGATGGGTCTTCTTTATGAAACACTGTTGTTTGATACAGCTGAGTAGTTTGCTAGACCCCTTCATAGGCCAGTTAAATGTCAACCAAACTGGAGGAGGAATGCAGTCTTATTTAGACCAAACAGCGTAAGGACAGCAGCTTTCCTCCCTAAAGGACATTTTTGTGAATGTGGTGGCTTTGTGGTCTTTTTATTTAAATTAAGAAACATTTTTAAATTTTAGATTTTTTAAAGCGGTATTCAAGTTCTTGCACTGAAGTGGTGGAGTGATTTGAGTAGCTGATCTCAAAATTGTTACTCCAGGAAAAGAAGGCAAAATTGTACCCTCTCCCAAGAGTGAAATACCAGGGAGCTATACTTCGGGAGCTTCCCAATGCTTTCAGGCAGTAGGCCAATTCATTTTATTATGAGACCGAGTTAAGGCCATACAACAAGGGAGCAGAAGTAGACCATTCAGCCTGAGTGCCATCCTCGGCCATCTTCCTAGGCTACCTGTGCTTTGGTGGAAGAATAGCACCCGTTGCATGGCAAGGCCACCAGCTGCACAAAGACCACCTCCTAGAGGCTCATGGGCCAAATGCAGTGACAATGGATATCTCCATGGTCCTGACCCTGCAGTTCTCCTCTGATCACCGTGACCTTGGCTTCAGTATAGGAACCAACATTTCACCTCCGCTGCAAGGACGTGACAAAGTGGAGGTGGCCTTTGTAATCTCCTTGCAGGTTTAGGAGTGGAGCAAGCTAGTTGAGAACGACATGTTAGACACTCACCATCACCAAGAACAACAGGCAAGGTGAGGACCACATGACAGGCACTCAGGAAGTACTCTGCTGCAAAGTGGTAACGTAGCAAGTTTGGTGAAAGGAGAGGTAACAGTCTTAAATTTTAAGGGCTAATCTAGTGCAAAATGTAGGACAGCTTGCCAGCAGTTTTGTATTCTAATACAAGTAAATTAAGTGTATGTAGTCTTGATTAATCCTGGCTGGAGAACTCAATCCCATGTGTTGTCCAGCCTACAATTTGTGAGAAGTCTTAGACTCTCCCGACAGACTGGATGACCGCATCTGCAGGCATTGTCACTGCTTTGACCAATTTCAGCACTGGGCTTTACAGCTTGTTCATCAACTGTAGACACTGCAGTGTATTTATGAGAGTCAGATGGATTGTGCATTGTTAGACCGCACCTTAAGGAAAGGGGCTATCCAGCAGGTTAAGGAGGTGTAGTTAAGTTGGGAATGGGTGACCTCAGAAGAAGTGAGGCAAGCACGTGGTCAGGAAAGCCCCAGAGTGCATTTCACTCAAGAACAGTTTCTCTGTTATGGAGAACAGTGTGAGTGACAATTCTTCAGGGACTGCAGCCAGAGTCCTGTTACACAAGACTGAGCAGTCAGACAGGCAGGCAGATAGGCAGGAAAAGCTATGGAAATGTTTGTACCTGTGGAATATGATCCTCTAAACAACAATTTAAAGATTGGTGATAGAGGTGGCCAAGTAATAGAAAAGAAATTTGATTTATTCAGTCAGCACTAACTTTTGGGTCTTAGGATGGTTACACACACTAAAGTTGTAGACTGAAGAAGTGTGCAAGCACTTCACGAAAAAGACATAGCAGTTAGCACCAAGCAAGCATTAGAAGAATTGGAAAAGGAAAATTTCAGAGAACACTCAAGAAGCTGTGAGATGAGTAGGTCTGGCATTTTGCTGCATGACTACTACTGGCACTTTGTGGTACATGACACCTCTACCAGTCTACGGTACTGGGATAGGGTTGTTTGAGGTAGACTGCTGCCTCCAATCTCCTTTGCCTTTGCTTTGACTTGGGTCTATCTGGCGATTAGTTGTTGAGGATACACCATCATGAGGGTAGCTACAGAAAAGGCACTGCATTTAGATAACAGAGATTTTTTACTTGATAACAATGAGTACAACTACATTTGATCATAATCATAATCACAAACAGCTTAGGAACCTGTTAAAGATACATTGGCCCCCCTCCAGAGGTTAGAGTAGAATTCCCTATTGCCACCCACAGACTGAGTGACAATGTCTGGAGGCAGTGTAACCTGAATAGGAGCACTGTCATAGAATACTAGGAAGCTAAATATGACTGTTTAGGAAATGAAACTTGTGGTACAGAGGAGTGATGTTTGAAGACCTAACCAGAGGAAGCCTAATAATTAGCCACATCACAGGGCAAACATCTGTCATGAACAGGGTTGCACACACAACAGCCCGAGTAGGTTAAAATGTATGAGGTGGAGAACGTTCTAGCACTGGTAATAAAAATGACAATACAATTGGCGCATGGCTTTATATTGTGTAAAATAGAACAGTGCAAAGGGGGGGAATAAATCATATGTTTCTAAGTCTGTCTTCTTGAAAGTTGGCTGGCTGTAAAACATTTTCCTCACTTCACCTGTGCAAGCCTCAATGTAGCAAAGTGCCCGGTCGATATTTGAAACACACACATTTGCCTCTTTTGTCGCAAGCATTATTTTGTTAACCCAGTGTCACTTCCTAAGCCCATCTAACATATCACTGCAAGGTTTCAAACCTAGTGTATCAGCAGAAGTAAAAAGACCAAAGGCAACATGAGGAAAAACTTTTTTACACAGCATGTGATTAGAATCTGAAATGTTTTGCCTGAGTGTGTGGTGGATGTACTTTCAATGGGGACTTTCAAAAGACATTGGATACACAGAGGAAGGGATAAGACTACAAAGCTACCAGGACGGTGTGAGAGTGTGGGGCTTGTTAAAATGCTCTTGCAGGGAGCTGGCATGAATTCGATAGGCCAAATGATTTCCTTCCATACCCTAACCATTCTCTGATTCTACGATGAATGACAGCAGCAAGCGGGGTTTTGGAGGGCAGGGGTAATAGGGAGACGTGCAGATGCGCATTTGTTGTCTGCCTCTAGTGCCATGGCCGTGAGCTAAAGTTTGTGTCTGCAAGCGACGTGTGACTGATGCTATGTCAACAGGTCATGCAAACCTCAGTTAAAATTCGTTACTCAGATGAGATAGAAGACCTGAATTAAGCATTCTGACAAGCCTGGAATTAAAAAAAACAAGACAAAACAGGCGATACAAAAACAGCTCTGCTAATTTCACCCCCCGGCTTTCTTTCTATCCACCATGCTCAGGCTATTTGTAAGTGGTTTTCTCCTTGTTCTTAATGTGTGTGGTATTTGTCTGAGCTTTACAAGATTTCTTTATGCGTGTTAAGGCTGAACCCAGGAAAAGTTCAATGAATCATTTTGCATTTAAGGGACTGCTTTAAACAATTAAGCTGCCAAGAATCAAATCCCAGCTGTTGGATCCCCGCTGTGCTCCAAAGTGCTCCACTCTTTCACTGCCAGACATGTTTGGCCCCAGTGCATGCTACATTCACAACCACAGTCTTTGTCTCTGTCCTACCCCCATACCTATTCCAAAAGGCAGACACATAAATGATATAGTTTATTGTCACTAATATCACACTACATTAGGATGGCATGTTTACTCCCTGGGAGGAATATACAATATACAATTTTGTATATACACTGTACAATACATATAATCAAACTTGTCCTTGCGGTACACACCACACAAGTTATTTTCAGTTTAAGCCTGGACAGCACTTCTGTTTAGAGATAAAAGGTACTGCAGATGCTGGAGAATCCGAGATAACAAGTGTGGGGCTGGATGAACACAGCAGGCCAAGCAGCATCATAGGAGCAGGAAAACTTGATGTTTCGGGCCGAGACCCTTCATCAGAAACGGGGGAGGGGAAGAGGGTTCTGAAATAAATAGGGAGAGAGGGGGAGGCGGATAGAGGATGAATAGAGGAGAGGATAGGTGGGGAGGAGGCAGACAAGTCGAAGAGGCGGGGATGGAGCCAGTAAAGGTGAGTGTAGGTAGGGGGTTAGGGAGGAGATAGGTCTGTCCAGGGAGGACGGACAGGTCAAGGGGGCGGGATGATGTTAGTAGATAGGAGATGGGGGTGTGGCTTGAGGTGGGAGGAGGGGATAGGTGAGAGGAAGGACAGGTTAGGGAGGTGGAGATGAGCTGGGCTGGTTTTGGGATGCGGTTGGGGGAGGGGAGATTTTGAAGCTTGTGAAATCCACATTGATGCCATTGGGCTGCAGCGTTCCCAGGCTGAATATGATTTGCTGTTCCTGCAGCCTTCGGGTGGCATCACTGTGGCATTGCAGGAGGCCCAGGATGGACATGTCGTCTGAGGAATGGGAGGGGGAGTTGAAATGGTTCGCGACTGGGAGGTGCAGTTGTTTGTTGCGAACTGAGCGCAGGTGTTCTGTAAAGCGGTCCCCAAGCCTCCGCTTGGTTTCCCCGATGTAGAGGAAGCCACAACGGGTACAGCTGATGCAGTATACCACATTGGCAGATGTGCAGGTGAACATCTGCCTGATGTGGAAAGTCTTCTTGGGGCCTGGGATTGGGGTGAGGGAGGAGGTGTGGGGGCAGGTGTAGCACTTCCTGCGGTTGCAGGGAAAAGTGCCAGGTTTGGTGGGGCTGGAGGGGAGTGTGGAGCGGACGAGGGAGTCGCGGGGGGAGTGGTCCCTCCGGAAGGCAGATAAGGGTGGGGAGGGAAAAATGTCTTTGGTGGTGGGGTCTGGTTGCAGATGGCGGAAGTGTCGGAGGATGATGCGTTGGATCCGGAGGTTGGTGGGGTGGTACGTGAGGACGAGGGGGATTCTTTTTTTGTTATTATTGCGGGGACGGGGCGTGAAGGATGTGTTACGGGAAATGCGGGAGACACGGTCGAGGGCATTCTTGACCACTGTGGGGGGGAAGTTGCGGTCCTTGAAGAATGAGGAGAGCTGAGATGTACGGGAGTGGAATGTCTCATCCTGGGAGCAGATGCGGCGGAGGCGAAGGAATTGGGAATAGGGGATGGCATTTTTGCAGGAAGGTGGGTGGGGAGGTGTATTCCTGTTTACTTTAGACCCAGGTTTGTCAGCACCACCATTTGTACCACCACTACTGTTCCAGCTAAGATCAATTGGCTTAGTACATACCTTGTCTCAGTAGTTCAAACAAAGGTCACTTTCACACCTTGTTAACTCGGATTCTCCAGCATCTGCAGTACCTATTATCTCTCATCACTTTCCACTCTGGTTGGTGGTGAGAAGCTGAGGAAGCTGTGTTATCCAGAGCTTTATTATTTTCATTCATTCACAGAATGAGGGTGTCGCTTTTAGGCAGTATTTATTGCCCATCCCTACTTACCCAGAGGCCAGTTGATAGTCAACCACATTGCTGTGTGTCTGGAGTCACATGTAGGCCAGACCAGGTAACGATGGCAGTTTTCCTCCCTCATAGAACACTCGTGAACCAGACGGATTTTTCCGACAAACATGGTTATCACTAGATTCTTAATTCCAGATATTTTTTATTGAATTCAAATTTCACCATCTGCTGTGTTGGAATTTGAACCCAGAATATTACCTGGGTCTCTGGATTAACAGTCCAGCTATAATACCACTAGCCCATTGCCTCACCCAAATGCATTATTTTCATCAGAGCTAGTCATTGAACACATTGCATTTACTGATAAAACCGAAATACTGTATCTTTCATCAGTGCTGGGAAATGTTAGAAATGGTCTAACTTTTATTACTTCTGGTGTAAGGTTATCAAACTGAAATATTGGGCTGAATTTTGTGGTTATTGTGGCAAGTGCAAGTCACATTAAAGTTGATGGTGATTCTTGTTGTGAGGGTGAGTGAAATTTTTCTGCCACATCTTGCCTGACCCATTGCATTCATTGGCATTTCTGCCATCAGGTTGAATAGCAAGTCTGACTTCCACCTCGTCTTACCATTCCCTGAGCAACTCACCATTCACCATCATCCCAGGCACCATGTCTTAAAAGCCTGAGCTGCCTTGCGCAGTTCCTGCCGTTTGCCCAGACATGGCAGATGGGAATATCAGAACCCCCGCCTGCCCCTTGTGGGCATGGTCCTGGAAGTCCTGTTGGATGGGGTGGTGCACAGGCCAAACTTCCTCTTCTCGCAGGACCAGCAGTGAAGGTCACCACCCAACGCCATGCCAGCCTGTTCTGAGGATGCAATCTGGGTTGAACCAGGCTGAGCACTGTAGGAAGTAGGTCCATGTCTTTTCTCTCTATTACTTCACACTCGCTCTACCTCTTTTACCGTACCCACATCTCACCAATGCTCAAGCCCTATCACTCTCACCAATATTTGCAACATCTTCCCCACTCATCTTCATACACCCCATACTGTATGTGCTCTGTCCTGCTGAATCACTTGCTCAGGAAACCTCCAATACCACCCCCCCCACTTTCACAAATTACAGTGCCATCCCCCTTACGTCTTCCATAATACCTGCATGTCGTTCCAGGAGCAAAACAGCTCACAATTGAGAAGAAAGAGTCAAGATGGCCAGTGAGCTGTCCATCATTCAGATGCTCATTCCTTATGAGCAGAAGATCTTGGCTCTGACTGCCCGGAGCATGGCCTGGGTTAACATCAAAGGTAACTTTTGAATAATTGTGCTGGCCTACCCCCAAGAGTGGACTAAGGCCTGGTGACAATCACAGTGAGCTCTCTGGCTTTGTTTCCGCACTAAATGACACAGCAAGACTGGAGTAATATTAGTCAGGTATCCCTGGCTCATTGTCAATGCATAAAAAGACAAGGTAAGACAAAACAGGGCAATGTTGCTACGACATCCAGGTAGGCTCAGACTGAGTGAGCACTATGACCAAAAGACCATAAGACCTTAGGATATAGGAGCAGAATTTGGCCATTCAGCCCATTAAGTCTGCTCCACCGTTTGATTATGGCTGATACGTTTCTCAACCCATTCTCCTGCCTTCTCCCCATAACCCTTGATCCCCTTACCAATTAAGAAACTATCTATCTCTGTCTTAAATACACTGAACTTGTCGTTACAGCCCTTTGCAGCAATGAGTTCCACAGATTCATCACCCTCTTGCTGAAGGAATTCCTCCTCATCTCAGTTATAAAGAGTCATCCCTTCACCCTGAGGCTGTGCCTTCAAGTCCCAGTTTCTCCTACTCGTGGAAACATCATCTCCACACCCACTCTATCCAGGCTTCTCAGTATTCTGTAAGCTTCAATCAGATCATCCTTCATCTTTCTAAACTTCATCGAGTACAGACCCAGAATCCTCAACCACTCCTCATGACAAGCTCTTCATTCCCAGGATCAATCTTGTGAACCTCTTCTGGACACCCTCCAAAGCCAGTACAGCCTTTCAAAGATATGGGGCCCAGAAATGCTCACAATATTTCAAATGTGGTCTGACCAGAGCCTTATACAGCCATAGCAGTACATCTCTCCACTTGTATTCTAGCTCTCTCAAAATGAATGGTAGGATTGCATTTGCCTTCCTCACTGCCAACTGAATCTGCATGTTAACCTTATTAGAATTCTGAACTAAGATTTCAAAGTCTGTTTGTGCTTCAGATTTCTGAAGCTTTTCCCCATTTAGAAAATAATCTACACTTCTTTTCTTCCTACCAAAGTGCTTAACCTCATACTTTCTCACAAAGTATTCCATCTGCCACTTCTTTGCCCATTTACCTAGCGTGTCCAAGTGTTACTGCAGCCTTCCCATTTCCTCAACACTACCTGTCCTTCCATCTATTTTTGTGTTGTCTGCACGCTTAGCAACAACATCCTCAGTTCCTTTGTTCAGATTGTTAATGTACAACGTGACTAGTGGTCATCCCAACAGTGGCCACTGCAGAACTCCACTAGTCACTGGCTACCATCCTGAAAAAGACCCCTTTATTCCTATTCTCTACTTTCTGCCAGTCAGCCGATCCTCTATCAATGTAGTACCTTGCCCCTAACCATGGGTTCTTCTCTTATTTAGCAGCCTCCCATGCAGCACCTTGCCAAAGGCCTTCTGGAAATTCAAATAGATCATGTACACTTACTCTCCTTTGTCTAACTTGCTTGTTATCTCCTCAATGAATTAAAACATGATTTGTCGGGCATGCCCTGCCTTTGATGAAGCTGTGCTCACTCAGCCTTATTTCACTATGCACTTCCAAGTCCTCGTGAGGAAAGAGTCCAGAGATGCAGCCTGGTCCAATCCATAAACTGGGTGTGTGCCCCTGAACACAGTGTCCTTGGAGCAGCAACACAGATCTAGTTGTTGGTGCAGCCTGAGATGCAGAGTTAAAGTAAAGTAGCATCCTATAAGTCAAATGAAGATTAGGGATTCACAGGGGCTGACACAAGTCGGATACCAATGCCCATTGACATGGGGAGTGTGTCACTACACCCATTGGAGTGTGCCCTGATATGTCCAATATAGAAGTCTTGCAGCAGGGAGTTGAACATGCAAAAAGCCTCTCTGGTTTCCAAGTTAAGTTTCTCAATGGCTAGTCTTTTTTAATGGTAAGTTTAGTAAGATCACAAATTGTGGCAAGTTGGACTATTAACAAGGTGGTTGACAAGCAATGATGGCCATCAATTGACAACTCACCACTCCCTCATCAGAATCTCACCATGTGGCTCGGGAAAGTGTACAAGGCAATATGGTTTTAGAGCTGGAATGTTCCTGGCCAAACATCTCACTCCATTCTATCATCACTTCACCATATCCAACATGACTCAGAGCCTGGTAAGCGTCCATCCACTAAATCTGTTTCTCATCAGATCTTGCCAGACCTGCTGAGTATTTCCAGCGTTTTCTGTTTGCATTTTTATGATAGTGTTGTGGGAATGTTAGAGGTATTTTAAGACTCAAACTCCATGATAATGAGCCTATTTTCATCAAAATGGCAAATCAGTGGTCTTGATTATCAGATTTCTTGTTAATCTAGGTGGTTAATTTTGTCTCATGATTTTTTTAAGCCTTGGACAAAGATGAACTTTCAGGTTATGTTTATGCAAAAGTTATTTACATAATTTACATCAGAGCATTAACAACACTAGAGGATGAGAAAGTATCAGGATGGAAATACCAGGTAGCAGGTCAGGAATGGAAGTTGGATGTGGTGTTTAAGAGCACCAAGAAAGGTGAACATAGGATGTTAAAATAGTTGAGATGCTAATAGGATTGCATAGGATATAAGGCAGAGGAACTAACCATTCATTTCATCGAGTCCATGCTGGTGTTCAAGTCCCTGCCATCTAAATCTGTTATCATAAACCATTATTCCCTTGTCATTCAGAGGCACCTCTCGCTTCCCCTTGACCGGATGTGTACTTTCTGTTTCATAGAATAATAGAATCAAGGAATTTTACACTGGAGAAGGAGGCAATTTGACTCATTGTGTCAGTACCGGGTCGTGAAAGAGCTACCCAGCTTGTTCCACTCTCCAGCCATATCCAGCTCTCTTTTGAAATCTTGTATGGAATCTGCTTCCTCTACTCTTCCAGGCAGCGCATTCCAAATCCTAACAATTCTCAGAGTAAAGAAGTTTCTCCTCATCTCATTCCTAGCTCTCTTGCTGACAATCTTCAAATTATGACCCCGAGTTACTGACATACCAACATATGGAAACAGAATTTCCTTCTTCATCCTATCAAAATTGTTCACAATTTTGAACACCTCAATAAGGTTACCTCTTAATCTGCTCTACTCCAAGGAGAATAAGTTCAGTTTCTCTAATCTTTCTATGCATCTCAAATTCCCCCAGTCCTGGTATCATTCTAGTAAATCTCTTTTGCAATCTCTCCACAGTTTTAATCTCCTTCCTTTGATAAAGTGCCCTGGAGTGAACACAATGCTCCAATGTGGTCTGACCAATGACTTCTAGAGGTGTAGCATTATTTTCTTGCTTATATACTCCGTATCTACCTTCTCTTTTTATAAAGAAAAGACACCAGGCTGATCAATCATTTCTCACCACTCTGATCCCCAGATATTACTCTTGGAAATCTCTCTGCAAATTATCAATTATCTCTTTATCCTTCTAACAATATGGCGTCCAGAACAGCACTTAGTAGTCTTAGAATGGACCCTTGTGTCTTCCTCTGTGGTGGTTTTGGTGGTCGAATACATTTAATGGATGGTTCTGTGCCTGTCACTTTTCTACCTTCACAATGATGAAGTCAGGCAATCAATGCCATTAAGGGGCCTCATCTGGGGAGGCAATGGCCAGTGGTATAAATGTTAGGCCATTAATCCAGAGGCCCCAGTAATGATCTAGGGACTGGGTTTGAATTCCACCATAGCAGGTGGTGGCATTTGAATTCAGTAAAAAGAAAATTCTGGGATTTTGTCCAATGATGACCATGATTGTCAGGAATTGATTATCAGGAGGACCAAAAGGAAAGGTTTTTTTTTCCTTTTAAGTACATTTAATGCATTTTATGACACCTAGTATAATCCAGAAGATATTTCAATTCAAAAACAGTAAAAATTATTGGTTCACAGCAACTTCACTCAGTGTCTGCAATGGAAAAGGTAAGTTAACATTTCATGTGTTTCCTTGTTCTGAGTTTGTGTTATACCCTAGACGCTGGGTCACTTATTCTGAATTTCTAATGCTTTCTGTTTTTATCACTTTATCACTGGACTGTTAATCCTGAGACCCTGATAATGTTCTGGGGACCTGGGTTCGAATCCCACCATGGCAGATGGTGGAATTTGAATTCACTAAATAGCTGGAATTAAGAGTCTAATGATGACCATTGTTGATTGTCAGGAAAGCAGGAAAACTTGTCAGGTTCACTAATGTCCTTCCGGGAAGGAAACTGCCATCCTTAGCTGGTCTTGCCTACATGTGACTCCAAACCCACACCAATGTGGTTGACTCTTAACTGCTCTCTAGGCAATTCGGGCTGAACAAAAAATGATGCCTGCATCCCGTGAATGAATGAATAAAGGGGAAAAAAATTTGCTGGTTGATTTCTCAGGGCAACACTCTGACCAATCAGAGTTAACCTGCCTGGTTTAAAAGTTAAAACCTAACAGTCAACTATCATTCATTGGAACATCTTCCATGATGATGCTTCGACCAATCAGAGTGCACTTGCCAAACAATCAGCACTTTCCTCTCATGCAGTATAAATATCGGTCTACCTTCTTAAATTGATATTTCTTGAGAATTGTTCTGACAAATTCAAGATGAAAAGCGTGAACAAAATAATTTTTTTCAGCAATACTTAAAAATAACTCAATCATCTGAAGCAAAACAACTCAATGTTGGAAGTTTAATGGCTTTACCAAGGGAGGAAATGAGTGAGGAGCCAGTCAAACATTCCAACTACACATTGTACTAAGCATGTCTCCTGTCTGTGTAGTGGATTTCCTCTACTTTGTTTTCCACTTGCCTGTTCTTTTTGAGATGTTGTTCACCTGTAATAGCTTCCAATTCTAAGGAATGTTCTGTAACCTAAACACAACTGTTTTGTTCTCTCCATTAATGCAAGTTGATTTGCTGAGTGCTGGAAGAATTTTTTGCCTTTACTTCAGATTTCTGTCCTCTACAGCGTGCTGAATTTGTCCCTGATGTAGGCTAAACTTAATTCAAAACAGCTATAAATGCACCATGCAAAACTACCCACACTGTAACACAAATGTATCATTAGAGATCTCACCACATGGCCTTCTGCCTATAACTAACTCCTGCAGACAAACAGCTGGTTTTATTCCATTCCCAGTACCTCTATAAAGACAAGTTGAAGCATTCAAAGGAAATGAAGAAAAAAAACTCAATTCTTTACAATTTATTCTTACAGATTCCTCTCAGCAGTTTCCAGGAAATCAATCTTTAATTCCTGCATTTTCTAGGTCAAAATCTTCAATAGTTCTCTATCCCAGGCTATAATGATCCTAGGACCTTATAGCACAGAAGAAGACCATTTGTCCATTATGTTAGATCATTGAAAAATTTTACCAGTTAGACCTCTTGAATCACTCTTCCCTACTAACCCTGAAAGTTTTCTTTTGCAAATATACATATCCATTTTTTAAACCAGTGTATAAAGTGGGTTTACTGCACGGGTGAAATAGTGAGGGGTGCACTTGAGAAAATTTTGGTCAAGGCAAATTATTAGAGCAAAGTAGTAGGAAATTTACTCCGCATTTAACCATGATACAACTGCTGAGGGATCACTTAATGCTGTCGCTGAGAGCATACAATCGGGAGGTACTTCATTCATGTTTCAGCAAAGGGTCCTTCAACTTGACAAGGACAAATACCAATTAAAATTTATAATAGATTTGTTAGAACATGGCCTTCTTTACCACAGTGGCTATTGAAGCAGAACCTAGAACATTATTTATTGGGATTTGAAAAAGTACTTGAAAGTGAAAGCTATAAAGTATATGAGGAAAGGACAGGAAAGTAGGATTACAGTCCATGGTAACAGATGGGCTAGCATTGGCACTGCATCAGTGGGTCAGATGGCCTCCATTCTACCTACATTTTCTAATGTTCTATAATTCTTGTGTAAACATAACATACTTAACTTGAATAATTAATTAAACAAGCAACTAGTTTACTAATATATGGCAATAATGAACAGGGAAGCACCTACTTGTAACCCCACTGTTAGCCCTAGTTATATTATAGAACGTAGAACATAGAACAGTACAGCACAGTACAGTACAGGCCCTTTGGCCCACAATGTTGTGCCGAACTTTTACCCTAATCCTAAGGTCTATCTAACCTCCAACCCTACCTTATACTATCATCCATATGCCTATCTAATAACCGCTTAAATGCCCCTAATGAGGCCGACTCCACTACCCTCTCCGGCAATGCATTCCACGTCCCGACCACTCTCTGAGTAAAGAACCTACCTCTGACGTCTCCCCTATATCTACCTCCACTTACTTTAAAACTATGCCACCTCATAACAGCTACCTCCATCCTAAGAAAAAATCTCTGGCTGTCTACTCTATCTATACCTCTGATCATTTTGTACAACTCTATCAAGTCACCTCTCATCCTTCGACGTTTTAAAGAGAAAAGCCCTAGCTCTCTCAACCTTTCCTCTTAAGACCTTCCCTCCATTCCAAGCAACATCCTGGTAAATCTCGGCTGCACCTTTTCCAATGCCTCCACATCTTTCCTGTAATGAGGCGACCTGAACTGGACACAATACTCCAGATGTGGCCGAGCCAGGATTTTGGATAGTTGGAGCATAAATTCACGGCTCTTGAACTCAATCCCTCTATTAATGAAAGCTAACATACCGTACGCCGTCTTAACAACTCTATCCATCTGGGTGGCAGCTTTCAGGGAACTGTGGACATGAACCCCAAGATCCTTCTGCTCCTCTACACTGCCAAGAATCTTTCCGTTAACCCTATATCTTGCTTTCAAGTTTATCCTTCCAAAATAAATCATCTCACACTTTTCAGGGTTAAACTCCATCTGCCACTTCTCAGCCCAGCTCCGCATCCTATCAATGTCCCTTTGTAACCTAGGACAGCCCTCTGCACTGTTCACAATGCAACCCACCTTCATATCATCCGCGAACTTACTAATCCACCCTTCCACTCCTTCGTCCAAATCATTTACAAAAATCACAAATAGAAGAGGATCCAGAACAGATTCTTGTGGAACACCACTCGTAACTGAGCACCATGTTGAATATTTTCCGTCCACTACCACCCTTTGTCTTCTAAGGGTCAGCCAATTCTGAATCCAGTCTGCCACATTTCCCCCTATCCCATGCCTCCTTACCTTCTGCATGAGCCTACCATGGGAAACCTTATCAAATGCCTTGCTTAAATCCATGTACACCACATCTACTGCTCTACCTTCATCCATGTGTTTGGTCACTTCTTCAAAGAATTCAATAAGGTTTGTGAGGCATGACCTGCCCCTCACAAATCCATGCTGACTATCACAAATCAAACTGTGCCTTTCCAAATGATCATAAATCCTATCTCTCAGAGCCCTTTCCAATAATTTTCCCACCACTGAAGTAAGACTAACTGGCCTGTAATTTCCGGGATTATTTCTATTCCCTTTTTTGAACAAGGGAATGACGTTTGCATCTCTCAAATCTTCCAGCACTATACCTGTGGACAGTGAGGATGAAAATATCATCTCCAAAGGCCGTGCGATCTCTTCCCTCACTTCCCAAAGAATCCTTGGATAAATCCCATCAGGCCTGGGGGACTTATCTATCTTCAACTTCCTCAAAATTCCTAGCACATCTTCCTTACACACAGTGACCTCCTCTAGCCTACCAGCTGTATAAATATAATGTAATGCTTACTTCTCTCTTAGACCATTTTAAGCATCGGTCTCATTTAAAGGAGTTATAGAAATATGCAGTATGGAAACAGACCCATTAGCCCAACTCATCCATGCCAACCAGATACCCTATATAAATTTAGTCCCATTTGCCAGCATTTGGCCCATATCCCTCTAAAACCTTTCCTACGCATATACTCATCCAGATGCCTTTTGAATGTTGTAATTATACCCCCCTCTACCACTTCCTCTGACAGCTCATTCCATATACGCATCACCCTCTGCATGAAAAAGTTGCCCTTAAAGTCCCTTTTATATATTTCCCCTCTCACTCTAAACCTATACCCTCTAGTTTTGGACTCCTCGATCCAAAGGAAAATACCTTGTCCATTTACCCTATTCATGCCCCTATTAAATCACCCCTTAGCCTCCGACACTCCAGAGAAAATAGCCCCAGCCTATTTAGCTTCTTCCTATAGCTTAAACCCTCAAACCGCGGTAAATTCCTTGTAAATCTTTTCTGAACTGTTTCAAGTTTCACAACATCCTTCCTATAGCAGGGAGACCAGAATTGCACACAGTATTCCAAAAGCAGCCTAACCAATGTCCTGTACAGCTGCAACATGACCTCCCAACTCCTGTACTCAAAGCACTGGCTAATAAAAACAAGCGTAGCAAACACCTATTTCACTGTCCTATCACCAATCAATTACCTACCTGCTCATCTAATTAATGCCTTTGAACACTCACTGGACACCAGCTGAAAAAAATTACAAAAGGAACATCGACTTACCCCATTTACACTAAATTCCTTCATACAACAAAATACCATGTTAGCAATCATTCTTCATTACACTCAGTCCTCGTTTGTCTCCACTCTGTGCCATTGCAAACATTTTAGCGAGAACGCAGGACACACACAAAGTTATAGTTGCTAAGTCAAGTTCCTCCTACAGTAACTGCTAGGTAGTTTCTATTAAATTAGACTATTTATAACTGGATTGCTGTCTTTAAAGTTTTAATCTGAATCTAACTATTAATCTAACTCAGGATTGTCGATCTTTCTGCGTCGGGGCTCTATTTAAGATTTTTTCAAACTCAAGCGATAGATGAACAAATTTTAGAAAAGTAGCATTTAGTCAAACACTACACACAAATTTCAAAAATATATTAAATACAATAAATTTATTTAAAAGAGGAGAAATTAATGGAAAAGTTAAGCATATGGGATTGCGGATAGTGTAGTGAAATGGATAGGGTACTGGTCATTCAAGAGGCAGCAAACTAGCAGCAATTGTATCATATTCACTCAGTGGAGAGAGTTGTACGGATGATCCACAGGAATCTTGTCTCATTGGGCAACAATCATCCACCAACAATTCATTGGGATGAACCCAGTGATGAACGTCATGATGACAACAGTCTGCAGACCATACAAGACCATATATTCCCTCCCTGATTAACAGCATAGCAGCTGAAAGGATGTTGGGAGAGACAACAAATAGTGTCATAGTTGAAAAGTAAAAGGTCACCCACTTAAGACAGAAATTAGGATTTTTATTTTTCTCCCAGAGGGTGGTGGGCCATTTTTCCCGGGAGCATAGCGGGAGGGTTCATTGAATATTTTCACGACAGGGGTAAATAGATTCCTCACTAACAAGGGAGTCCAATATTATCAGGGGTAGGTCAGAATGTGGAGTTGTGATTTTATGTTACGTATGTTTTCACACAAGAACTCCTGCTTAAGGTGTACCAAAAGCCCTGACTCTACCCCAGGTGCTGGGAAAATAAAAGACTGCTACACTCACAGCCAAACCTGACAAGATTAAAATCTTTTTTCTCAATGTACACAAATAATGTTTTTTTAAAAAATGTACACAGTTATGTCTTTCAGGCAACTACCAAAGGTGAAGTCACTTTCCCAAGATTCTCATTTAAAGTGCAGCCTTCAATTTATTCACTGTCAAGTGGTATAATGAAATCAGGAGATAAACTGAATTACTGAGGCCATGATTAAAGACATTTAAAACCGCATAGTCATCGAGTCTTTGTATATGAACAACACTCTGCACATTCACATAATGATTTAAAATACCAAAACCTTCATTATTAAAAGAATTGCTTGGAAAAGGATGGCTGCCTGCCCATTCTGTTGAGGACCAATCTGTCATCCACATTTCCACTATAACTACTACAGTGTTGGTACAAACAACAATCAAAAGCTTAAGGTACAAATAGCTACAACCACAGTATTTTTATGTAAACATCCTCAATGATCCTGCATCAGAGGCAGGCAAAAGACCATGTGCAATGCACTTTGGTGCTATCATGACTCAATTGGCAAGAGTGTACCAATAATCAAGGCTCACTATTCCACAAGCTGTCACAAATGCGTACGTACCCAATTAAATCACCAAGATTACCAATTTGCCTGGCGGACTGCTGTTCAGGACAAGAGTAATTCACATCAGGTTTCATCATGAACAAGAACATGACTCTATCTATTGTAAACAAACTTAATTTTTAACAAATGGCAGAGAAAATAAAATCACTAATTTACCATTATGTGGTTTGAACTCTGCCCCGTCAATGCTCAAAGCACGCTCACATTCATTCACAAAAACAGACAGAACTGTTGAACCCAACTATTGTGGGTGGGAAAGTTTAGACAGGGGAAACAATCTCTACAGAACAGAAGTCCAGGCCACGGGGCTGCAGAATTATTTCTCTCAATTCTTTTGATTGTAGCAGTGAAAGCACAATGTTGTCTGCAGAGCGCTAGTCAATCTTTGACTCAATAGCCAGTCGGATGGACCAAGGTCTTTCCTCGTATTAAAATTCTTTTTTAGAGTTGTTAGATTTTCTGACTTTTGATTCACACAGAGGTAGTTTCGATTTTCCTACTCTGAAAGTCTCTGACTGCACTGCACTCAGAACTGGAGCAAACTATAGCTGGACCAATCTGAGGGCTGTCATCAAGCAATTTCCCCTTCACTCAAAGACTCCTGGTACCACTGTGTCCCATAACGTAACAACTTCAGTCCTCCAAATTCAACATAGTCTTGTAAAGCTATAACTGATACACCAGACAATCCTTCCTGTTTTTGTTCCAGTTGTAAATGCTGTTGATATTTTAGTTATATAGCAGTGTCCAACTATCAAATTCCACTTTATAGTCTAAAAGGAAAAATATATGCTCAGTTGCCATGATTCAACATTGTTATGATCCCAGCTGATGTTATTACTGGAAAAGTAAGGCTAAAATCTGGCTTGATAGATCATGTTTTGTTTTATTTCTTTGGTTTTAATTTGATGGTCTTTCACTGGAATAAAAACATGACCATTAGACCATAGAAATAGGAATAGGAGGAGGCCATTCAGCTCATCATTCAACAGGATCGTGGCTGATCCAAAAATCCTCATTTTCACTTTCCTGCCCTTTCCCTGCAATCCTTGATTTGCCTACTGATTAAAAATCTACCTATCTCAGCCTTAAATATGCACAAGGACTCAGTCCCCACAGTTCTCTGAGGTACAGAGTTCCAAAGACTCTAAAACCTCTGAGAAAAAGAATTCCCCTTATCTCAGTCTTGATTTAGTGTCCCTTTCTCCTGAGAGTATACTTGCCCGTCCTAAATTCTCCAATGACAGAAATACCCTCTCAACATTTATCCCATTGAGCCCCTTAAGAGCCCTATAGGTTTCAATGAGGTCACCTCTCATTCTTCTAATCCTCCATACCTGGGATCATTCTAATGAACCTTCTCTGATCTGCCTGCAATGAATTGATATCTTTCCTTAAACAAGAGACCCAAAACCACTCTCAGTGTTCCAGATGTTGTCTCACCAGCATGTTGTACAGTTTCAAGAAGACTTCTCTGTACTTATACGCCAACACTCTTAATTTCAGGGCCAACATTCCATTAGCCTTCTGGATTACCTGCTGCAGCTGTGTGCTAGCTTTCTGTGTTACATGCACAATCATAGAATCCCTACAGTGTGGAAACAAGCCCTTTGGCCCAACAAGCCTACACTGACGCTCAGAGAAACCCACCCCAACCCATCCCCCTATAACCCACCTAATCTACACATCCCTAAACAAGATGGGCAATTTAGCATGGCCAATCCACCTACCCTGCACATCTTTGGACCGTGGGAGCAAACCGGAGCACTCAGAGGAAACCCACGCAGACATGGGGAGAATGTGCAAACTCCACACAGACAGTCGCCCAAGGCTGGAATCGAACTCGGGTCCCTGATGCTGTGAGGCAGCAGTGCTAGCCACTGTGCCACCTTAAGCTCCCCACAAGCCCCTGTGTGTGGCAGCCCACAAGTTCCTCACAAGTCCTGTGTGTGGCAGCTTCCTGCAGCTTTTCTTAATTTAAATAATACACTGTTTATTCTCTCCCATCCATATTGAACAAATTTATATTTTCACACATTTTACTCCATTGTCAACTTTTTGCCCACTTACTTAACCTATTGCTAGGTCTCTGTAAATTATTTGTATCCCTCTTGCGATGTACCTTTCCACAGTAAGTCCTTCATCTAAGTCATGAATATAAATTGCAAATAGTTGCGGTCCCAGTACTGATCCCTGTGGAACACCATTGGTCCCAGGTTGCCAACCTGAAAAATAACTCCTTATACTCACTCATCATTTTCTGGCCATTTGCCAATTGTTTATCCATGCCATTGCATTACGATATACTAGCAATGCTGCAGATTCAGGTTTAAGGATAAAACAGAAGTTTAGTACACAAAAAAGATAAAATAGAACAAACCAAAATGTTTACATTGAACACAAATTAAAAATCTCAAAGCACAGTAAAAAATAATCTATTAATCCCAAAAAAAGCTTTTTTGCAGTACACACAGCGGAAAGAATTTATTTTTCTTCCATATCTATAATGCTTAATTTAACTATGCCTTCAATTCCCCAACATGGGAATCTGATAGTCTCTTCCTGGAGCATTCATACATTTGCGTTTAGAGTTTCTCTGCTTCAAATAACTCCTTCAGGGTTTTACCCAAACACTTTTGATCTGGATATTTTGAACTAAGATCCTTACACTGTGGTTGCCTTTTGTCTTAACAGTCCTAAAAATATCTTCTTTTCTCAGGAACAACTGTTTCACACAACCAGGTTCATACAAGACTGCTGCTAACTGCCCCAAACTGAAATGGAAATCTATTTTCCATGCAATTCATGTATCCCCTAAACCCAAAAAGACTCTAGAACCTTCTATCTGAAAAGCATAATGCATTATACTGCTTACTTTGTTCACTTGCAAACTCACCCAATGCAAATAAAAGTCTATTACTCTTCAGGAAGTCTCTCTATAGAGTCATAGTCATAGAGTCATAGAAACTTGCAGCACAAAAACAGACCCTTCGTTCCAACCAGTCCATGCTGAATATGATCGCAAACTAAACTAATCCCACTTGCTTGTGTTTGGCCCATATCGCTCCAAACCTTTCTTATTCATGTAATTATCTAAGTGTCTTTTAAACACTGTAATTGTACCTGCATCCACCACTTCATCGGAAAGTTCATTTCTCATGTGAGCTACCCTCTGTGTAAAAAGTTTGCCCTTATGTCTTTTTAAAATTTCTTTCGCCTTATCTTTAAAATGCATCCCCTAGTCTAGAAATCCCTACCTTGGGGAAAAAAACATCTACCATCAACTCTGTCTACACCCCTCATTATTTTATAAACTTCTACAAGCTCCTACACTCCAGTGAAAAGTATTACTAAAGCACTTTGGATACACAGCAAACCCATATGCCACTACTTCAAAATTCAAACATCCAAAACAAGCGACATTAGATTGTGTACAAGTCACACACATTACATCACAAGATAAAAATCTCTGTTTGTGAAATTGAACAGGGCATGAAAACAAAGGTGTGGATTACGATACAGAATTGCTCTTTGCCCATGTCTTCACATGCTGGCAGCATATCAAGTTTGTCACTTGAAACGATGATAGCATTGCAGCCAGTGCCAAGCCCACTAATTAGTGGCTGCACATCTGAGCAGAACAACAAAATCATGACAGCTGAACACAATTTAAAGCTAATATGTACCTTTGAAAACAAGGGCAATGGAAGTCATTCCAAAAGTGGTATTGACATGTGGAATACTCTATGATTACACAGTATACTGAGGCAGATGCCCAGAATGCTCAGCTCTGCAATGGATGCTCTGGTACAGGAAATGGAAAAGAGAGATGTCATCTATCCTCAGTGGACCAGAGGAACTCTAGACAAAAGTTTTGAAGGCAGTGGCACTGTAGGTCATGAGTGCAGCCCTGAGACCCTGGATACAGTACAGTCCTTTCTGCTGTTACGCGTGTTTTGTCAACATGAATTGGCTGTAACGTCACTGATGAATAGGTGAATGCTGTTTGTAAAACACAAACTTTCACGTACGTGTATTGGCTATTACGCAATTCCAACACTTTAAGTGTCGCTGTGCATGAAGGAATACAATGTTTATGCCAATAGTCTCTGCGTTGACATCGTATGTTCAGTTAACTTGTGTGCTTCGTTGTGAAATGCTCTTTGAGAGGTACTCCATAATTTTAGGTTTTTTTAAGCAAATTTTGCTGTGCTACCCATAAATATGGGAGGACAAAGTAACAAGAATGTTTACAAGAAGCATCCTGGTATTAAATTGCAGGTAGTGAATGTAAAAGAAAGGCTATAACACTTGAAGAGAAGCTACATGTTATAAAGCATTTTGAACTTAACGAAAGAACATGTGATATTGTTTGTGCAACAGGAATAAAGGAGATTACGTTACGCACCATTAGAGACAACGCAGAACAAATTAAAGCAAGCTGTATTGCTGGACCAAGCCTGAGTGGTTGCAAATCTGTGAGATCACGGCCAAAGGAACTTGAGGAGATGGAGTGGCTTCTAATTGTGTGGATAAAGGATCAAACAAAACACGCTCTGGGACCAGCTTTCTCACCATAAAAGAAAATGCCTAATCAATTTGTGAAGACCTAAAGGAAAAAAGGTGAAAATCCTGCATGATGTGCCTGCCTTTAGTGCTAGCAGTGGCTGATTTGCTGGTTTTAAGGACTGCTTTGTTTTTCATAACATAAAGTTATATGGCAAAGCTTCCAGTGCAGACCAGGAATGTAGGATGACATTTCCTATCATAGTAAAAAACTTGAGGAAAAAGGCTACAACTGAAATAAAATTTTCAATTTGGATGAGACAGGTTTATCTTGGAAGCGAATGCCATCAAGAACGTACATTTCTAAGAATGAAGAACACTCTCCAGGCTTTAAGGTTGCAAAGGATCGTATGGCTGTGCTGTTGGGTGCCAATGCCAGTGGAGACTTAAAGCTTTAACATCAAGAATGCTATTGACTTTATCGTGCAGGCCTGTGGTGATGTTAGTAAGGACTGCTTGCATGCAGTTTGGCGGAAGCTTCTCCCAGATTTTATTCATGATTTTAAAGGCTTTGAACTGTCAGAGGAGCTCCCAAGAATCAAAGTATATTGTGTTGCTCTTGCAAAGCAAGATGGATTTGAAGAAGTGGATAGTGAGAATGTTGAACAGCTGCTTGTGTCCTACTGTGAAGACCTCTCTGCAGCTGATCTACAACAACTTGTCGCTAAGGGGGAAGTGGAAGCTGGAGATGAAGACGATGAAGTCCAGGATGCAGCACCATGAGAGCTTTCCACTTCTGTTTTGTCTTCTAGCCTGAGGGAAATTCAGAAGCAGTTGCAGCTTTTAGAAGACAGTGATTACAACATAGAACGCAGCAGGGTAGCAGTTTGTGAAATAAGTTCTTACTTGGCATCCTATGAACTGCTTCTTTATGAAAGAAGAAAAAGGACAAAGCAGCAAAAACTGGATGTCTTTTTTAAGCCAACTCCCAAGTAACAATCAGAAGGCAATGAACCACAGCCATCCACTTCTGGATTAACTATTTTTCGTCCTATCCCTGCAACCACAACTGCACCTGAAGGTGGTGATGATGATAAGCCTCAATCTCTATCTTAACAACTCAGCAACCTCAAAACCACCCTCCCCTTCCATTAAGTTATCTTCAATTTTTTTGAGGTAAAGTGTTAAATTTACTGTACTGGTTCATTATTAGATATGAATTTAACATTTATTTAAGCTGTTCTATCCTTTCTGTTGAACTAACCACTATATTTGTTTTGATTTTGAGTAATATTTTTGGTGGTCTGTCCCTAACCTATTTTTTTCATAAGCCTTGTTATTTTTATTGTGCAATTTTCTATTGCGTGAGGTTGCACAAGAGTGCAACTTTTACATTATAGCAGAAAAGACTATACTGTAAAATGTTCAGTGACCTGACACAAGTAGTCAAGGTTAGTAAATATATCTTTAACAGTACCATTATTTGCACACATCACTAAATACACCATACCATCATTACTCGCCTACCAACAATTGCTATCAATCACAACTCAAACCTATCATTCTTATGCATATCATTTGCTCAGCCTCAAACATTTAGCCCTGACATATGCCCCATACTCAGAGTTCACAGCTTGCACACACACAGAGTCAGTGATTCAAACATGATAGCTACATCACTCATATGCATGGTACCACATTCACTGACAGTCTCTTGCAGGACAATGTCACACAAAACTGAAGGCAACCTAACAGGGTAGAGGACAGGTCTTCTCTATACCTCCCATTATGGACAAGAAAATTATCACCATCCTTGGAGGAGGCATTGCTGAGGCTGAGGCTGAGACTGAGGCTATGGATGAGACTGGAACAATTAGAGTCATAAAGTCATAGAGATACAGAGCACAGAAACAGACTCTTCGGTCCAACTTGTCCATGCTGACCAGATATCCTAAATAAATCTAGTCCTATTTGACTGCATTTTACCCCATATCCCTCTAAACCCTTCCTATTCATGTACCCATCCATATGCCTTTTAAATGTTGTAATTGTATCAGCCTTTTCTACCCATGTTTGGACTCAGGTTGTAGTGAAATATGGAACTGAGTGACCCTGGTGAACCCATTCTGAGTGTTGATAGCACTGTTGGTGACATCTTCCATCATGTTACTGATGATTGAGGATAGACTGATAAGGCAGTAATTGGCTGGGTTTGATTTGTCCTGCTTTTTGTGAACATGACATAACTGGGCAACTTCCCACATTGTCATACAAATGCAGGTGTTGTAATTGTACTGGAACAGCTTGCCTGGAGGTATGCCAGATTTGGGAGCACAGGTCCTCAGTCCAATTGCCAGAATGTTAAGAAGGGCCTTAGCCTTTGCATTACATAGTGCCTCCAACCATTTCTTGACATCATGAGGAGTGAATTAAATTGGCTCAAGTCTGGCAAATTTGACGCTGGAGGTCTCAGGAGGAGTTGAATTGTCCACTTGGCGCTACTGGCCAAAGGTGCAGTTATGTACACAAAAGCTACACTGTTATGCTGGGTTCACCCATCATTAATGATGAGGATATCCTCCTCCTCCTCATCCATGGTCATTCACAATTGGACGTGGCAAGATTATAGAGCTTAGATCTGATCCACTGGTTCTAGAATTACTTTATACTGTCTATCTCATGCTGTTTCTACAGTGTGGCATCCACGAAGTCCTGTATTCTAGCTTCACCAGGGTGATATCTTTTTTGGTATGCCTCTTGCAGCTCCTGGTATGATCTCCTGCATTTTTCACTGTATATTCACCTGGCCTGGTGATATGGAAAAATCTAATACACCCAGTTAAAAACTAACAGATTGTGGTTGAGCACAATTCTGCTGCTGCTGATGGCCAACAGCATGAATGCTCATTTTGGAGCTGCTAGATCTGTACTGAATCCATTCCATTTAGCATGATGACAGTGCCACACAACACTGGAGACACTGGATAGTGTAAAGGCTATGGGTCCTGACAACATTCCAGCAACAGTACTGAAGACTATGCTCCAGAACTTGCCAAGCTGTCCCAGTACAATTACAACACTGGCATCTACCAGACAATGTGGAATATTGCCCAGATATATCCTGTACAACAACCAAAACAGCAAGACAACTCTAATCCAGCCAATTAACACCCTACCAGTCTACTCTTGATCATCAGTAAAGTGATGGAAGGTGTCATCAACAGTGCTATTGAGCAGTACCTGCTCAGTAGTAACCTTCTCAGTGATGTCCAGTTTGGAGTCCACCAGGGCCACTTAGCTTCTGACCTTATCACAGGCTTGGTTCAATCATGGACAAAAGAGCTGAATTCTAGAGGTGAGGTGAGAGTGACAGCCCTTGACATCAAGGCTGGATTCAACTGCGTGTGGCATTAAGGAGCCCCAGCAAAACTGGAATCAATGGGTATCGGGGGCAAACTCTCCACGGGTTAGAATCATACCTAGCACATAGGAAGATGATTGTGGTTATTGGAGATCGGTCATCTCAGTTCCAAAAACATCACTGTAGGAGTTCCGCAGGGAAGTGCCCTAGGCTCAAACATCTTCAGCTATTTCATCCATGACCTTCTTTCTATCATAAGGTCAAAAGTGGGGATGTTTGCTGATGACGGCACAGTGTTCAGCACCATCCATGTCTTCTCAGATATTGAAGCAGTCCGTGTTCACTTGCAACAAGATCTGGACAATATCCTATCTGGAGCTGACAAGTGCCAAATAATGTTCACAGCATACAAATGCCACGCTATAGCAATCTCCAATAAGTGACAATGCAACCACCGGTCTTGACATTCAAAGGCGTTACTGAATCCACCAATATCAACATCCTTGGAGTTATCATTGACCAGAAACTCAGTTGGACTCGCCACGTAAACACAGTGGCTACAGGCAGAGGTCAGAGGTCAAGTAACTTACCTCCTGACTCTCCAAAGCCTGTCAACCATCAATAAGGCACAAAGCCAGGAATGCGACGGAAAACTCCACCACTTGCCTGAATGGGTGCAGCTCCCACAATACTCAGAAATCTTGACATCATCCAGGACAAAGCAGCCCTTTTGATTGGCATCATATACACAACATCCACTCCCTCCACCAAAGACGCTCAATAGCTGCAGTGTGTACCGTCTACAAATGCATTGCAAAATTTCACCAAAGATCATTGGGCAGCTCCTTGCTAACCCCTAACCACTTCCATTTTAGAAGGACAAGGGTATCAGACACATGGGAACACCACCACCGCCAAGTTCCCCTCCAAGCCACTCACCATCTCATTTGGAAATATATCGCAGTTTCTTCACCGTCTCTGGGTCAAAATCCTGGAGTTCCCTCCCTAATTGCATTGTGGGCCAACCTACAGTGCATGGTCTGCACTGGTTCAAAATGGCAGCTCACCACCACCTTCTCATGGGCAACTAGGGACCAGACAACAATGTCCACATCCCACAAGTGAATTAAAGAAAAACAGTATTGAGGATCTGCTCAGTGTGAAAATGGGACTATGTCTTCCTAAGGACTGTGTGGTAGTCACTCCTACTGATACTGTCAGGGATGGTTACCACTGGACTAAGGTCAAGTTGTTTCATCTCCAATTGTTTACAAACTGAAAATTGTGTTAGGATGCCCTTCTAGCTTCCCCCACAGCTGCACACCACCCCATCCCAACACCCAATGTCTCATTGTCACCCTCCTTTTGTGTATTTCTCCTTTAAGATACCCAAGAACTGTAAAGTGGTGAGGCAGTGGCAAGGGCAGAGGTTAAAAAGCAGGAAGATGTCTGCATGGACGCGGACACCTTCCTAGTAATTGGCAGCACTCTTCTCGCCCTTGTCTGATATTAGAGCTATGGCTGTAGCAGTTGTCAGAATTTTGATAGCATCCCCTCTGAACCAGAAACATCAATCACATTGGCCCTTACTGAGATTTAGGTCGGAGAATTGTTGGGCAGATATATCTCCCAGCATAAAGGCATTCTACACATCCACCTCCTTTCACTTGAAACAGCTTTAGCTGTTCTGTGTGACCTCAGATGATTCTTGCTATCAAGTTGTTACCAAAGGGGAACGCATACGACTGCATCCATATTTGCAGAATCATTGAGGTTGGGACCAAATTGTTCAACAATTGTAGAGAATGCAAGAAACCATCAAGCACTTCCAAACTTTTAGCCAGAATAAGTTAAAGGTACTAACATAAAAATAGTTTGCAAATATGTTAAATATGCTGTTGCAGGCCATGGGGTTGCAGGGTGTCTGAACTGGTGTTCAGCTGTACAAGGTGATTGGAGGGCATGAGCTGGACAATTGAACTCAGAAGATCTGTCATGAAATCAGTGCAGCACCATGATCCAGTACCATGCGTTCTTCTGACAGAAACTCCCTTTGCACTCGTTAATGCTTCAACAAAATGATATCTAGTGTAACTCATACCAGAAGGCTGAAGGTAGACAAAATATTCTGGAGGCAAAATACTTCACCTACAAATCTGGGCATTGAGCACCTGAAATTCATGGTCTCAACATCCCTGAGGGTGCTGAATTATGAGCAAATCAGACCAAAATCACGTCAAATGCCACAGCTGGTCACCAGCCTGAAACATCCAGCTTCGAACGCATAAGGACACCTCACGTATAAGTGAAAGAGAGGCAGATGTTCAATTTGCAGTGAGAACTGTTAAGGAAATTGTGGAATTAGATTAAAAAGTAGGCAATGATGAGCAGTCTTCTTAAATGAGAAATGGGAGTTAAAGTAGCTTTATGTCTTTGAAAGAAAAAGAACTGAAGTAATATGGAAAAAAAATTCAATGAACAAAATGATTTTCAGAAAAAGAAAAGAAAAATGTTGGGAATTTCCTTGGGGAAATTGTTCCTTCTCCACCGCCATACATGGAAACCCCAATAATTAATGCCCAATGGATGACCCTTCCCTCCTCTAATGTATACTAATGTTACCATTTCCATCTTCAAGATTCAGGCCCTCAGGCTTGTTGTTGGGTCCTTCCAGTTGGGCCTCAGTAATAGCCATCCACTCACACTATAATCTGACTCCAGCAATGGTCATCACTGGGGATTACCTGCAGTCCCAGCATTGGTCAATGAGCCTGATGAGGTGCCTGAGACTAGCCAGTTGCCACCCATTTGATGGCCATCAGACCTCAGGTAGATCTTCCAACCAACGGGAGCAGAAGTCAGGCGCTGAATCAATTAACAGCTCGGTGGCACAAAATTGCCTCTTGACCACTCAGTATCTGCATTCTGAGTTGAAATTAATGGCCACTGTTTCAAAATAAAACTCCCCCCATGAGTTCCAATCCCACCATCACAGGTGAAGAATTTACTTTCAACTTAAGTAACTCTGGATTAAATTGCTACTAAAAGATCTGCCCTCCTTATGTGGACTTGCCTACGTATAACACCAGATTCATAGCAATATGGTTGGCTCTAACTGGCCTCTGAAATGCCTGTAAAACTATTCAATTCTGTTTGAGAAGGGCACGACTTTCACCTTCTCAAGCTCAGTCCGGGATGGGGATTGTAAAATACAAATGAATCAGAACTGTGGTCTTATTTGATGCCAGAGTAACCTCACTGGGCTGAATGGTCTACTTTGGCTCCTATTTTATATGTTTGCACAAAATAAATTTCTTGCCAGTGACACCCACAGCCCAGAAATTAATAGAAAATAATGGCATTGTTGAAACAGTAGTTACAGTATTAATTACCAGCCCAAAGTTTCTATGGTGTCTTTAAGAGGTAATTAGTATGCTAATCCAACAAGTTGTTCAAATAAAAAGAGGCTAAGAGTAAGATGCCATTGATGCAATGCAAACCACAAATGCAGTATAAATCAGCCAGCAAACTCTGAAGATTCACAACCACTCTATACTTCTTCATGCCCCGAATTTGCTGGATGATTTGCACATCAGTGATATCATTAATCTACTGTTACATTTCCAAAAATATTTGCTCCATTGTGTGTCCGGAAGAGAAAGACATGGACTGAGCCTTGATAAGACAAAACAATTGTTAATGAAAGAGAAAGCTTTTTTGCTTAATATTGGGCTGCTAAATGTAACAGATGAAGTGAGTTTTAAAGCAGAACTGCACTATTCAGCCGTTCAGCCTGTTCCACCATTCAATGTGTTCATGGCTGATTGTTGGCCCTTAACGCTACTTTACTGTACACCTTCCAAGACCATTGACTCCCATGTTAATCAAAAATACATCTCACTCAGCCTTGTGTATAGTCAGTTACTCAGCCCTGATTGTTCTCTGGGGAAGGGAATCCTGCAAACTAATGAACTCTGAGAGAAAATATTTATTCATATCTTGAATTGATCTCTAAATTTTAAACAGGGCTGGTACATTTCCCCAGAAGGGAAAGCATCCTCTCAACATTACCCTATTGAGTCCTCTCAGGATCTTATCTGTTTCATAAATCACCTTGTAATCTTCTAAAGTGAATGTAACCCAAATCTGCTCAACATTTCCTCCTGAACTAACCCTTTCATCCCAGGCATCAGTTGAAAGGACCTTCACTGAACATATACTGTTGGTTCTGCTATAACACAATAGTCGTGTTCCTGCGTTACATTGGGTTATTGAAAATCACACTATAGAAATAATGGGACTTATGGGAAAAGCAGGTTAGGGGCAGACCACCCAAAAATATCACTCAAAATCATTCAAAAGCCTAACATGAAGGATAGTACTATTTAAATAAATGCTTATTTCATTTCTAATAATGAAATAAAAGTAAATTTGCCATCTTACCTTGAAAAAAGGTCAAGATAACTTGATGGGGGGGGAGGTTTTGAGGTTGCTCTGTTATTAATGCAGGGGCTGAGGGTCATCATCATCATCATTATCATCATCATCATCTTCACCTTCAGGTGCAGTTGTGGCTGCAGGGTTAGTGTGAAAAATAGTTAATCCAGAAGTGGATGGCTGTGGTTCATTGTTTTCTGGCTGTTTTGGGGGGTTGGTTTAAAAAAGACATCCAATTTTTGCTGCTTTGCCCTTTATCTTCTTTCATGAAGAAGCTGTTCATAGGGTGCCAAATAAGATCTTATTCCACAAACTGCTACCCTGCTGCGTTCTGCATTGTTATCGTTGTCGTCTAAGAATTGCAACTGCTTCTCAATTTTCCTCAGGATAGAAGACAACACAGAAGCGGAAAGCTCTTGTGGTGCTGCATCCTGGACTTCACCTTCTTCATCTCCAGCTTCCACTTCCCTCTCGGTGACAAGTTGTTGTAGATAGCTGCAGAGAGGTCTCCACAGTGGGACTCGAGCAGCTCTTCCACATCCTCACTCTCCACTTGTTTTGCATGTACAATACAACAATCATGTGATGCCAGCACGGAGACTCTAACATTGTGCATATTCAGGACAAAGCCTGCAAAACGATCACGTGATGTCGACACGTGCTCCTCCACACACCGATGGAATCACATTATGGCCAACACAAGAGCACGTTTTAGAAATAGCATTCCCATATTCATCAGTTGTATTACAGCCAATTTGCGTTGATATGACACAGGTTATAGCAGAACAGACTGTAAATTGGGAGTACAGTTAGGCCACTTGGCCTCTCATGTCTGCTCCATGATTTAATAAAATCATGACTGATCTAATTGTCTCCTACATACCCTCAGTACCACTTGATTCCCTTGTTAGTCAAAACTATATCTACCTCTACCTTCAAAATTTTTAATCACCCAGCCTTCATCGTTCTTTGAGAGAGAATTTTTCAGAGACTCACCACTTTCTGACAGCAAAATATAGCTAAGTCTCTGGCTCATATTAGAGAGCCATTATTTTTAAACTTTGTCCTACAGTTCTCTGTCTTCCACAAGAGGAAACATAATTTCAGAAACCACCTTGTCAGATCCTTTCAGGATCTTATATGTTACATTACGATTGTATCTAGCTCTTCTAAATTCCGATGGATAAAAGTCAGCTTGTCCATTCTTTGCTTATAAGCTAACCCCTCACCCATGGAGTTAAGTCAAGCTTCTACTGCAGTTTTATCATAAGGAGACCAAACCTGGGCACAATATTCCAGATATGGTCTATCTGAGGCCCTGTACATCTGCTGTAATACTTCCCTACTTTTATCCTTGATACCCCTTGCGATAAATATCAGCACTCCATTCGCCTTCCTAAACATCAGTTGCACCTGACGTTTTGTATTGACTTTTTGTGATTTATGTAAGTCTCTACTGTCGAATGTTGAATAATGTACTACTTTTCTGTTCTTCTTCCCAAAGCGGATAACTTCAACACTTCCTACATTATAATCCATCTGTCAAAGTTTTGCCCACTCATATAACCTTCCTGCTTTTAGCTTAAGAAAGACAATGTAACTTAATGGGTTAAAATTAGGAAATTAGAAACAAGAAATGAAGGCAGAATATTTTTACACAACCAGTAATGGATGTGGAATAAGCTACCAGAGAGAACAATTGAAGTATAAAAATTCATGAGGTAATTTGATGGATTTCTATGGAGACAATGTATTATGGTAGATATGAGATCAACTGAAAATAACGATAATCTCATTGGCCCTAAAAGCGCATTTGAGATTCTAATTTGTTTTGACTCTTTATGAACTAAATATGCCTCTCTAGCAAATCAGGATAAGCAAAAATTATAGCATTAAACATGCAAAACCGACTTGGTGGCACAGTGGTTAGCATTGCTGCCTCACAACGCTCAGGTCCTGGGTTAGACCATAAGACCATAAGACAAAGGAGCAGAAATTAGGACATTCAGCCCATCGAGTCTGCTCCACCATTCAATCTTGGCTGATAAGTTTCTCAACCCCATTCTACTGCTTTCTCCGCGTATCTCTTGATCCCCAATCCTAGCCTTGGGTGACTGTGTGAAGCTTGCATGATCCCCCCGTGTCTGTGTGGTTTTCCGCCAGATGCTGTGCTTTCCTCCATTAGTCCCAAGGTATCCAGACTTTGTGGATTTGCTGTGCTAAATCTCCCTGTAGTGTCCAGGGATGTGCAGACCAGGTGGATTAGCCATGGTAAAATGCAGGGTTACAGGGATGGAGGGGATGTTTTTCAAAAGGTCAGTACAGGCCTAATGGGCTGAATGACATCTTTCTGCACTGTAGAGCTTCTCTGACTCCATATTTGAATCTGGAAGAATGTGTTTTTTTCCTAGTATTTTATAAGATACTAGCCTAGAGCAACTCAAACAATTGCCTGTGCTACTGACTCTACCCAGTACAGATCAGACTAAAATTTACTATGCCCAGTCAGCTGAGAGAAGTTACCAATAATGTCACCTTTTGCCCTCAGCTCCCAACAGTAATCAGTCCCAAATCTTGTAATACAGAAATTCTGCTACAGACCTTCAGGAGGTTAATTAACAATCAGGTCTTTAACATTGTCATCACGAAATAAGAAGATTGCAAACAGGATAAATAGCTGCGCTCTCTAATTGGCCTGCCCAGCTATAGAATTAATGTAGGCTCATGAAGAGGGATGAAGCTGAAATCTCTCACAGAATCATATGTTCTGAAAATGAACGCAGTGGCACCGATTTGCACACAACAGCCTAGAGCAGTGGTATAAGGTCCCTGAGTAGGCTGCCCACAGGCCTTCTCACCATGGAGTTACTTTCAGTGGTGATCGAAGGATGGTATATTCCCCACCTGTCACCCTCATTTCTGATTATTTGCCCATTGTGTCCCTCCCACATCTTGTTTTCTGATCTACCTTTACACGCTCGGCAATTTTGGCGCAATGCGGTCTGTCCCTTCATCCAAGTCAATTGGATAGATTGTAAATACTTGAAACCCCATGCAGCACTGATTGGGAAGTCACTGAGTTTCAGTTGAAAGAGAGCCAACTACACCTCACTCTCCCTTGCCAGAATCAAGACACAGAGTGAGTATCCCGCTTTGCAGCGCTCTCCATTGTGCAGGGGGCCATTGACTACATACACATTGCTTCCTGGGTGATACATAACAATTAAGCATTATCTCACACAAGAATTCTGGCAGCAGTCACAATGTCCTCGTTCTATGGCAGTCCATTATATCAATTACATTTGAGTCAGAGCCAACCGTTGGCCACTGGAAATGAGAAGGACAGATGAATGTGGCTCATGATTCCAGAAAACAGCCCCCTTGCAACTGTACATCACGAATACAATGAGAACTGAAACAAAGTTCACACAAAAGACTAATGACACCTGAAATTGCACCTTCATCCACCTGCACCACTCTCAGCAGACCTGCAGTACTCAGCAAGGCATTTGTCAAAACTTGCCGTGTTCTATACCACGCTTCACAATTTCACCTTCATAATGGCACAGCACTGGCCATGGGATATACTGTGCCTAGCTGAGGGACATGAGAAGATGAAGAGGAAAAAGAAGACAACACAGACAGCTCCTTTCTGGCCACGTTGTCCATGAAGAATATGTTCCGGTGTATGCCAATAATTGCAATTCTAATTCACCTTTCATCGCCTTCATCGACAAACACTTCTCCTGCCTTCAGCTACTGAGCGTCACAGCTTTGCCACAATGTAAACATAAACATTCCAGATAGCATTTATAAATGAAATCCTCATAGTACTGCATATAATGAATCACCCTTGTTCATTCCCTTGATGCCTCTGTTCCATGTGTCATTGCCTGTCTCAGTACTCAATACACACGGACAAAGGAGGATATGAATTCAACTGGGACAACACATCCATAATAGCACAAGCCAACCACAGACACGCCAGGGAATTTGTGGAGGCCTGGCATTCTGACCAACGGCAATAGACAATTCCCCACCACAGTCAGGGAACCGGATTACAATAACCCTGAAGAAATTACACAACTCAGGAGATATCAGCAAGACAGACTACCAAAAAATGAAGCCAGAGGGATCCAACACACCCAGCTTCTATGGACTCCCCAAGGTACACCAGCCAGTGGTCCCCTTCAGACACATTGTCTCACTACCAGGTACAACAACATATAGACTAGCCAAAGAACTACAACAGAAACAATGGGGAGGAAATACTTAGTAGACAACTCTACCCACTCCATCCACTTCTCCCAAGAATTCCTCAACATCATCAAGGACACCTGAACAGAAGAAGACAAGATAATGATATCCGTCGAAGTAACAGCACTATTTACATCCATAAACATTGACCTAGCTAAAGAACAATTACCACACTGCTCTTGGATCCATGCCTCACAACCCACATCAACTTCAAAGACCAGATATTCAAACAAATCAACAGGACACCAATGGGATCCCCAATATTAGGACTGATTGCAGAAGCAGTAATGCAAAGGTTAGAACAGATAGCGCTCTCCACTATACAACCCAAACTCTGGGTCTGCTATGTAGATGACACCTTTGTGATTATCAAATGCACAAGACTAGAAGAAACCCACCAATGCATATACAACATCCTCACCTGAATGAAATTCACAAAAGCGTATTTGCTAGCATATACAGAAAAACCATACATACGGACCCGATACTTAGTTACATCAGCAACCTCCCCAACACCCATCAATGGAGTTGCATCAGGACATTATTCAAATGATCCACAACACATAGTAGCAACCTAGAATTGTGCAAAGCAGAACAGGAGCACTTAAATGAGTTTTTAAAAGGAATGGATACCCTAAAAGCACAATCCACCATTACCTCCATGACAGACCACAACAAGAAGACACAACACAGCCAGACACACTGGTCACCCTACCATACATCAGGGGCACATCAGAGATGACCATAAGACTACTCAGACCCCTAGGTATCAGGGTAGCCCACAAACCAACATCCACCCTGTGGCAGCTACTGACGAACGTAAAGGATCCCATACCCACAACCAATAAAACTAACATAATATACAAAATACGATGCAAGGACTGTGAGTAACATTACATAGGCCAAACTGGAAGAAAACTGACAATAAGGATACATAAACATGAACTAGCCACCGAGAGACAAAACCAATTCTCACTCGTCTCACTACACACAGACAAAGAAGGACATGAATTCAACTGGGACAACACATCCATAATAGCAGAAGCCAAACAGAGACATGCCAGGGAATTCCTGGAGACCTGGCTTTCCAACCGGAACTCCATCAACAAACACCCTGAACTGAACCTGATATACAAACAACTGAAAAACAGAACCGGAGGTAATGCCAACCACCCCAGCAAAATGAGGCACATAAATAACAAGCGGGACAGAGCACCAATGCTTCACCGGAGGCACACTGACAATGTTACCCAGCAGGGTGATGAAACGCCCACAATCAAACACACCAGCTTGGCCAGCAATTCTACAACCTCACAACTACCTCGTATGACAGTAGCTGCTGCATGGTGCATGGCGGCCCGTCATCATCCAATGGAGGAGACTGTATATGATCTTGGAGAACTACTTGGAGCTTAGAAAGGCTGATCCTTTGATAATAAAATCTGAGAACACTCTCTCGACTTATTCACCACGGAAATGGGTGCCTTTTAACTTTTCTATTCCAATTTAATAATCTACTTGAGGACCAAGGTTGCAGTAAGGAAGGCAGACTAAAGTTAATCATTAAGTGAGTGGTTAGGTAGTTCCTGCCTTGGGTTTGAAGGGTCTCTAGATTATGGGAAACTTCCACAGTCCTAGGGAAGAGCAGGTAGACAATGCCACAGGCTTTGTTTTCAGCACAGTGAGGGTCTGGAGCAGAGGTGAAACATCTCATACCTGGAATATTGGAGAACAATAAACAATCATCCCAGGTACCAAACCAAAGTTTAACAAAAGCACTTTTACCAAAGCTGGTTTACTGTGATTCTCAACAAAAAAATTAAGGAACTCAATCCAACTATTAATAATAGAAGGCAATTTAAAAAATCAATACACTTCTATTCCAGGCAAATATTTGCTAAATGTGACATATTGACTTTAATCTGGCATAATACATCTTTGGGAAAGTTGCAACAATGCCCTTTTTCTCAATAACAAAAGTCAATGCAATTAAGTGAACATTACAGCGAAGGTCAAACTAAATGTTTAATTAAGAAGAGATTTTTTTTCTCATTCTTCAACAGACACTTCTAACCTTTTCTCCAGGAATTGCTTTCACAATGGGGAGGATAGAGAGGAGGGGAATGAATGGGAAGCAAATAAAAAATAAATTTGTCTGTAAATCCTGTCTTGAATGGAGTAAGCAGAATCAGGCAGGGCTGTAATACAGATGCCACTTCAAGCAACAAAAGAAGGCTTCTGGCGCCTTAGGTTGTCATTGTATTGCCATGCTCCCTAGTGAGCACTTTAAAGTGTGTGCACTCCTCCCAACATGAGGAGAGCTATTGTATCCAGGGATAAGCATAAAAGAAATGGCTTCTGCATGGGCAGGGCAAGCAGAAAGGATGGTGCACCTGCTGTCGTCTCTGCTAGCCAGCAGTGGAGTGTGGCACAGTTTGCAAAGGTTGGTGAAGTGGCAGTGGGGGTGGAGTTGTAAAGATTAGAGTACAAAAAACAAATGTCCAGAAAGGGGGTGGGGTAGTGGGCTGAAGACCTAAATAACAGATGTCTATTCCCAAACTGGGAACCCAACCCAGGTCCCCCTCCCCTCAGCCCTGTTTTATGACTATGTGCAGACTGTTAAATCTGTCATTGGAAGCCAATCTTCACACTGGGAAGCTAAATCCCTGGCAATTCATTTTGCCCACAGCTGGGGATTCAGCTCCCTCATGTCTGCAGGGTACGAATTCACAATAGAGGACAACAGAAGTCTCAAGTAATCAGTGTGCACTGAATAACCAATAGCACATCATGAGTTTGTATATTAGACACGTCTTATATCAGGCCTAATATCCCCAGAACCCATGCTCTTTTCTCAGTCATTATCACAACCCAATTAATTAAATCAATCCGAATATCTAATGTGTGAAATGTATTAAGCAAGTCCAAAGTAAAATCAAATATCCTTTAAAACTGTTACCTAACAAAGTGCTGCAGAACATGAATACTAGACTTTTCTGATGAAAGATGGGAATGATTCTAACCTGAGGATTTGTAGTATATAGGATTTGTGATACTGATCATCTGAATGTCATTTCAATACTTGAAAATCCCAGAATCATTTTTAAAAATGTTTTTAAAAGTTGATTATTCTCTATTCACTTTCCTCCCCTCTCCCGCACTCCACAAACTCAAGTTGACCTTCTTTACAGATTAACTGGAACCTCTTCTTTCATAGACAGGTTCAGAACAAATTCGAATCTATCTCTGAAATATGGATGCAGTCTTAACCTTTATTGTCCACTTCCTCTGACCTGTGGTGAGTCAGGGCTGCTGCTGCATTGCAAGTCTCTATCTAACCTGGCCAATCATTAGAAAGGAGGAGTCTAATCCCGGTGAAGGAGGTGGATGTGGCAGTGATACACTAAGCACAAGAAGGTAGGTAGGCATCTGAAGGAGAGAACGAGTTGATCACTATTGGTCTTCTCTGTCCATTCATCGCTCAGTGCTCCTACCATCACTACCTCTTGCCAAATGCTGAGATTAGCAGCAAGGAAATCAGCCGAGCTAGCCCCAGACTCTGTCTTATTAGTACAATCACATATGTTGGAAGAAGGGGTCACAAGCAACATTTCATGCTGAAAGAAGGGAGATAAATCTAGGTAGAAAATCTAGGGGAATGTTGCAGGTGGCCACCCCATCCCATTTTCCTTCAGTTTGGGTGATTTTGCAGTGAAGAATCCAATGCGAAGGATAAACGTAGTCTTGGGGATTCTGAGGTAATGAGATCAGTTTTCCCTATTTGCACACCAGCAAAAATTTCTTCAGCTGTGGCGGATGAATGCTGACTCTTCTGGGATTTCTGAAACCCTGTTTTGTTTCATGATCTTTATCCCAATATTTATTTTCCTAACAAAAATAATTACTTTGAACCCAGTTTAAAAAAATGGGAGATCAGACGACACACGCTGGTCAACTTAAGGGGCGCAGCTTTTCTAACAGGTCTCCAATGACAAGGTCAGTTGACTGAGTTTGAACACTAGGAAGTCTGTCCACATCTGGTGATTTTGATCATTGATAAATTAGACTACAAAATGAGTATCTTTCCTAATTTTAAAAAAGTTCTGGCACAAAAACAGCCCATTCCTATTTACCCACTACCCTCCCAGCTCCAACCTTTGCAGAACTTTGTGGCTGTTCTGCCCTACCTCTGCTGCAATAGGAACAGAGGGTATATGTGACACAGTGGCGATGTACCGACCCCCAAGCCAGGACATCAGGGTTCAAGTCTGACCCCCTCCAGAGGCATGCTATAACAGGTTTGTTAAAAATTACTAGATGGAGTGCAATGTGAATTGGGTTTGACTTAAGGACCTGGAGGGGAAAGAAAAGGGAGTGATCCTGATCCAAAGTCAAGTCTGGGATTCAAGAATTGCCACTAAGTTAGCTTAACTCAGCTGAGGCAATGTTTAAGTTGTTGCAGCTGTGTTTCAGTGAAAAACAGGAGCAGGAGTAGGGAAATGCAGCCATATTTACCACTCCTGTTTATATACTTGGGTGAGCTTGTGTAATTGTTGAGGGAGGATGAACCTGGCTCAGCTATGATACCTCCTAATGCTGAATCATTCATGAACGCTATCAAAGATCATGCATGCAAAATGGCCACTTGGGTGATTAACAAATGGTGCCTGTGAAACGTTATTCAATGCAGGTCAACACCTACAGACAGGAAATCAAACAAAAAGGCAGAAAACACACAGAGAGACAAATCTTGACATTTTTGTTTCCACTGAAGTTAACCGGGCTGCAGGTTCACTACAGCTTGTTTTATACTTTCCCACAGCCAAGACCCACTTCAGAGACTCACTACCTGCAAAGGCTTTACTTGCTTTACGTGTAAACTATTATTGTTTGTATAAGGTGGAATAGGGATTGCACTTAAATACTGTTCATTTTCACAGCCGAATATTGAAACATGATTGACCATTCAATCAGGCAGTCTGGATATATTGCCTCTCAGAATCTGGGAACAGGAGTTTGACAGCAAGCTGCAGCAAGTTACTATCCAGAGCTGGTGTCAAAAAAGGTCGCAGTGAGATTTTACACATCTAGCGTGATGTCTTTGTGCTTAGCGTACGACCTCCTGAAAAGCACTGTCCTTCTCACTGACTCTCTCATTCATCATCTGCCAGATGAACGCAGCCCCATAACTCATTTCCATTACACTGTAGCACCACAGGATGCTGAATTCACTTTCAAACAGTTCCATGCCTTTCTATTTGCATTTTTCCTGGCATTTTAGAATAGCTTAACTGTGTAGGCATAGCGCTGTAAATCTAAGGCAAAGCTGCAGTTATTGCTTGTTCGCTTTTGGACAGGATACTTCAGTACGTATGAGGTTGGCCTTTCTGTAACTTATTCAATACATCTACTAGGCACTTTTATTTCCTATCCATTGGCTCAAGACTCTAATTGTTATTGTTCTCAAATTTATTTTTAACAGCATCAGAGCACAGATAAGAATTTGATCCCATTTCCAATTCAGGACCACTCTTCCCACTTTCCATCACTTTTTTCCGGAGGGACCACTCCCTCCGTGACTCCCTTGTCCGCTCCACACTCCCCTCCAGCCCCACCACACCCGGCACGTTTCACTGCAACCGCAGAAAGTGCTACACCTGCCCCCACACCTCCTCCCTCACCCCAATCCCAGGCCCCAAGAAGACTTTCCACACCAAGCAGATGTTCACCTGCACATCTGCCAATAAGGTATACTGCATCCACTGTACCCGTTGTGGCTTGCTCTACATCGGGGAAACCAAGCGGACGCTTGGGGACCGCTTTGCAGAACACCTGCGCTCAGTTTGCAACAAACAACTGCACCTCCAAGTCGCGAACCATTTCAACTCCCCCTCCCATTCCTCAGACGACATGTCCATCCTGGGTCTCCTGCAATGCCACCCGAAGGCTGCAGGAACATCAATCATATTCAGCCTGGGAACGCTGCAGCCCAATGGTATCAATGTGGATTTCACAAGCTTCAAAATCGCCCCTCCCCCAACCTCATCCCAAAACCAGCCTAGCTCGTCCCCACCTCCCTAACCTGTTCTTCCTCTCACCTATCCTCTCCTCCCACCTCAAGCCCCACCCCCATCTCCTACCTACTAAACTCATCCCGCCCCCTTGACCTGTCTGTCCTCCCTGGACTGACCTAACTCCTCCCTACCCTCCCCCTCCACCCACCTACACTCACCTTTACTGGCTCCATCCCCGCCTCTTCGACTTGTCTGCCTCCTCTCCACCCATCCTCTCCTCTATCTATCTTCTATCCGCCTCCCCCTCTCTCCCTATTTATTTCAGAACCCTCTTCCCCTCCCCCATTTCTGATGAAGGGTCTAGGCCCGAAACGTCAAGCTTTCCTGCTCCTATGATGCTGCTTGGCCTGCTGTGTTCATCCAGCCCCACACCTTGTTATCTCGGATTCTCCAGCATCTGCAGTACCTTTTATCTCTGATACAATTCTATCACTGTTGCAAGCTTTTGCAAAAGATGAATGACTGGGAAGAGTGAAGATTCCATCCCCAGACATTTCAAATTCTAATGAATTTTCTGCAAGTGACGGGACCTCAAAACTTCAACTTTTTTTATCCACTGACCAGAATGTAACCGTTTTGTTTAGGCCTCAATCAAGTTGGATCAGCACCATTCAATCAACAGTGTTTGTCACTGAAGACAAAATTATTGACTCAAGTGTCTGCTCTGGCTTGCAGTCCTCAAACTTGTGACTTACAATTGGAATGCACTTCAACGGTTTGTGGTGGTCAGTCATCACTTGAGCTAAACATGGATGGTGGCACTATGTAAGTCTGATGAACCCCACAGACATTAATAGGTGCATTGTCTATTGTGGAACTGAGCTTTTCAGACCCAGAAATAGCCAAGTTCCATCCTTGGCCAAAATTAATTTGTCCCAACTGACATGACAATAGTAGCTTTATAACTGACGTCAATATACTCATTTGAATGAAGGAAAACATGAAACAGGGCTCCTAGAAATAATATTTACCAAAAGATAAAGACCAATGCCATTATTTTCAGTCAACTCTACAAACTTATTTCCCAAGCTACCAACTCCATCCCTATCCCTCATTGTTGACTCTGGACTTGATTGTTCACAACCTTGGTATATGGGTTTGTCAGAAGATCTTTTTGTTGCTTATCAAATCATCAGTAACATCACCCAACACAACCCTTGCCACAGCTCATCTGTTATTGATAATCTCATCCAGGCTTTTTTCTACCCATAGACTTCACTATTCTAATATCCTCCATCCAGGCTCCCATTTCTACCCACTTTAAACTTGAGACTTCCTAAAATATACCAAGTACCATTCACAATCACAACTACACACATTCGGTTACATTGGGCTACGCCGAGCAACGCCTTGTTCAGCAACAACTCAATTTCAAAACTTACACCTCTGTTTTTAAATTACACCACAACCCTACCATTTCTTATCTCTATAATATCCTCCAGCCTCTAATTCTTGTGTTACCACCATTCTAACCTCTTGAAAATCCCTATTTTAATTGCTCTATTCATCATGCTTTCAAATGCCAAGGCTCCAAGCTGTAAAATTCCCATTCTATACCTCCCAGCCTTTTTCTCATTTCTCCCTTAAACTGCTCCTTAAAATTTACAGCTTCTGGTCATCTAGCTTAATATCTCCCTATGTGGCCTAATGTTCCTGTGAACTGCCTTGGGAAGATTTATCATGTTAAAAGTGCCAGATAATTCTAAATTGGCATATTTCATTTGAAGATTGTCAACAATCAGAGAGATTATAGTTATAAATTAATGCTTGCTCTTGTGTGGGCATCATTGGCTAACATTTAATACTCATCCCTAACTGCCCCGGTGAAAGTGGTATGAGCTACCTTCCTGAAATACTGCAGAGCATGGGGAGTACAGACACACACAATGCTCCTAGGGATGGAGATGTTAACCCAGTGACAAGGAAGGAACAGAGATTAAATTCCAGCTCAGGATGGTGTGTGGTTGATGGGAATTTGCAGGCTGTTGTTCAGCTCCAACAGAGCAGGTGCAGGAGGGATCAAGCAGTTTTCTTGATTGGCACCACTTTGAATGTGATGAGGACCCACCTCCTCCCGCATCATGTACGCAGTCGCATACCATATCCCTGACACACTCCAACAGCCCAAAAAGCCTGCTATCCCCTCTCTAGAGTGGAACAGCTGAAAGGCAGCCGTGTCCTCCAACACACATGAAGAATGGTCACTTTGGTGAGGCCTCACAAAGTAGCTCTGCAGTGTTGGAATGAGGTTAGCCAGGTGAACCTCATAGACTATGAGTTCCCTGATTGGGTCTGTTAACCTGGTCTAATCAGGGAGTCCTGGCTGACGGATATAAACAGGAGTGTCAGGGGTCCTGCTCACTCTAGGAGCTGGCTCCGTGCCAGCTGGGTCAGTGTCATGTACCATGCACATGTAAATAAAGGATGAATTGGTGATGGGATACCAGCCTTCCTGGAGTTATTTCAAGCTGGAATTCACCTCACTGTACCCAGCCACATAAGTCATGGGAAGTGAAAAATTAAATGCCAATCGCAAAAGAAAACTCATTCTGTGGAGGTATGCCTAGAGATACATCAGAAAAATAGATTTTTGGAAGGTCTTTAAATGTGGAAAGAAAGAGGTGTTTAGTGCATAGGTTTTAGTTAGATATAGAGAATCCCAGAAGCAGCACAGCAGAACTGCTTCTATTCCCTTCTGACATCTTTGACTACTCATTGGAGCGCACCTGGGTACATTTGAATCATCATTGAAACCTACAGGGTATTCCTCTTCTAAAGAAAAAACTAATTAGAGAAATAAGACCTCTGAGGAACCAATTTGTTGTGAAGGAATATCGCTTAATGTTGCACATGAAGGTATGCTAGATTGGAAACATTTAACCCTGAGGCTGTATCACCTTTGTGGAGGTATTGCTTATAGAATTTGGAGGATCTTAACCTTCTGATTTCTTCTGTGCCTTTCCTAAAAGCACAATGGTAGATGGTTTCAGGACACAAGTGGCCACCCTTTATACATTAGCAGGTTTTCTGAGTGTGAGAAACACCCAATCCTTTCATTTACTGAAGTCCACAAGCACGCACATTCCAACAGCAAAGTTAAATGAAAGTTCATGCTCTATGTAAAATGGAAGGAAGTAACACGATAAATGAATTTCGTGAGTATGAGCTCTTCAAAATGCAAGCAGGTTGCAGTTGAGCGAAACCTGTAATATGTCTTGGGTCGACTAGATATACTGCATACAATTACATTACGGCTCACAGTTAATCAGTCTGACAAATTAGTAATCACTGCAGTACCAGTTACAAAATAAGGTATAATTCATTTCCTCTCTTTACACTTATCACCACAAATTAGTGATTGTAATTACTGGCAGAGGGACTCTACGTAACACACTAGCTTTCTAAAGTGAATGGTGGGGGAGAACTCCTTCTATGTAATGCTTCTATGTATTAAACAAATCGAGAAGGAGACAAATAGGTACGGGTTTAGTTAATGAGATGTAGCATATATTTTTCATGCTCATCGCTTATTTATTTACACCTTCCTCTTGAGTCATTGCCTGTTATTGGATATTGTTCTATGCCATTGACCCTCCTTGACCAAGTATCCATTAATCACATGTGAGCCAAGAACATGAGTTTTAACAGACTACTCTGCGGTAGAGGCATCATAACTGAACTCACTCCTGTTATTGTCCGGCATTTGCATGCACAATATCCACCACTGGATACAAATCTGGAATGAAATGCTTGGTTGATTGCTTCACCTTCCAGTGCTGGGACCTCTGAGGTCATTGGTGATGATTGGCCTATGATGTTACCCAGCTTAATTCAGAGAAGTCAGCAGAAAATGAGAATTGAACAGTGGAACCTGCTGATTTGTCCATCTCTCTGCTACACTGTCAATATATTTAGGAGGAGCACCGATTTATGCTGGCAAAGTATATAAACATCAACAAAGCACGAGAGTCAAAGACAGTCTAGTATGTTTTTAATCTCTGCAATGTGGAGACAGGAGCTACTGAGTAGTGATTTTTATGGAAATGAGATGAATAGCAGTCCCCTCTCGAATGAACTCTGCATCAGCCTTGAATCACGTGTCACTGGCTTTCTCATAATTCACAGCATGTCCCAATTGACATGCGGCATAAAGGAAGCAAAAAGCATACTAATTCTTTTGTCCACTGTTCCGTTCTCAACTAAGAATCATTTTCCTTAGAGCACACACGTGCACGGAGGCAAGGCTAAATAAACAGAAATCGCACTGGGTGTTTTGTTCAAAACAGCAGCGTTTACAAAAAGAATAATGACCCAAAACGCTGGCCATGACTTCTGCCACAGAATAACAGTGCCTGAAAATGGTTCTTTTTTCCATATGCAGCCCAACTTCAGCTAGCTGCCAACTGCACAATGGGTGGTGGTGGATCGAGGGTGGGTGGGGGTGCAGGGATGATGATGGGGAGCGGACAAGGAGCAGGTGCTGGGGAGGGGGAGCAGGTGGCTTTCTCACCCATGTGACCTATTAGTGGAAAGGAGATCAGCTACCTCTCCATGTGACTCTCCAGCTGGCTGTTGTGTGACAGGTTGTGGGCAGTGAAGTTGGGGTGTGCGGTGTGGGGGTAGGGAAGACGAGAGACGCCTCAGCTTTATTACTCTCCCAGACTCTCTGCGTAACTGAGGGCCATCACCTCCCCCCAGCCCAATTAAAATCTGTAAATAAATTTTTGTTTAGTTGAATGCCAAAATGAAGGTCAAATGTCCACTGGATGGGAAATTATCAAGGCCAAAAACAGCAAAGGTGATGATTGTTCCCATTAAGTTCTTCCCTGTTTATCATCTCCTATCCCCCAAACTTCTTGCCTTACTTTCTCATTGGCAGTGATGTGTTTCTCTCTTTGTATACTGTTCCTCTCTTCCCTCTCTCTGCTTTTGCTCCCTACACACACACACACAGATATACCCACATAAGCATAAACAGTACATTGCTAAAGGAGCGTTTGATAGACGTGAGATATTCTTTTACCTCTTTCTGATGTCAGGTTTCAATAAGGAAGGTGTGAAAATCATCATCTGCTCCTAAATCACACAAATCCCAGGTGAGATTTGGAACCTTCTATTGTGTTCTAGGTATGTGTTTAATTTCTGCCTCAGGTTCATTGTGATAAGCCAAAAGTGATTCCTTCTTAATCAGAATAACACATTAGGACTCAGGGGAGAGTTCACAGGGGAATATCTCATGGAAATTAAGTATCCTCTTACCTTCCCCTGATAGAGCTCAAGTCCCTTGGCACCACTCTTCATACATAAAAATGATCTTAGGGGAAGACAACATCTGTGCTAGGTGTGCTGAAATCTTAAACTGTTATTTAATGAGCATATTTACAATTTCATTCTTTTTTTTCTCACCATAGTGAGAATATTTTATTTTAAAAATGCAGGTTACTGGATCTGAGAAGTTGATCTAGAAATAGGCTGCAACAGAGATGAAGCATTACTAAGTTCATTAGGTAGCCGTCCCTCAGCCTCACAAAGGGTCAACTTGCTTTCTATCAGTGCGTGTTATGTTTAATCTCTCCAAGTTGTTAAAAGGTTTTAACTTTCATTCACAATGTTTAGATATTTAACCAAGTTTCTAGGGAAAGGGTGAAGCAAATGGCATTGATACATTTAAAAAAGATGTTTGGCGCATTTATGTCATAAATAGGCAGTATAGTGGACAGTGAGGAAGGTTATCAGAAATTGCAGCAGGATCTTGATCAGCTGGGGAAATGGGCCAAGAAATGGAAAATGGAGTTTAATATAGATAAATGTGAGGCGTTGCATTTTGGAAAGTCAAATCCAGGTAGGAATTTCATGGTGAATGGTAGGGCCTTAAGGAGTGTAATGGAACAAAGGGACTTGAAGTTCAGGTGCAGGGTTCTCTGAAAGTGGAGTCACAGGTAGACAGGGCAGTGAAGAAGGCTTTTGGCACACTGGCTTTCATCAGTCAGGGTATTAAGAATAGAAGTTGGGAAGTTATGATGCAGTTGTACCTGACGTTAGTGAGGCCACACTTGGAGTATTGAGTTCAGTTTTGGTCACCTTGCCAAAGGAAGTATATTATTAAACTGGAAAGAGTAAAGAAAGAAATTTACAAGGATGTTGCCAGGACTCAAGGGACTGAGTTATGGGGAGAGGTTACACAAGCTAGGACTTTTTTCCTTTAAAGTGTAGGAGACTGAGGGGAATCTTATAGAAATGTGTAAGATCATGAGAGGCATGGATAGGATGAATGCATTTAGTATTCTTCCCAGGGCTGGGGACTCAAGGACTAGAGGGCATCAGTTTAAGGTAAGAGGGGAAACAATACACAGGAACCTGAAGGGCAACTTTTTTACACCGAGGGTGGTACGCATATGGAATGAGCTCCAGCAGAAATGGTTGAGGGGGGTACATTAACAACATTTAAAAGGCATTTGGACGAATACATGGATTAGAAAGGTTTAGAAGGATATGGGCCAAGTGCAGGGAAATGGGCTTAGCGTGGATGGACATTTGGTGGATAGACCAGTTTGGGCCAAAGAGCCCGTCTCCGTGCTATAGGGCTCTATGACTCTAAGTAGTTCATAAATTGAGAGGAGGCTCATGGAGTATGAATACCAACCTAGACCACATGGGCCAAATGGCCTGTTTCTGTGCACGTAGATTCCATGTACTTTGATGAATATATTTATGATATTGGCATCACTGGCTAGGTCAGCATTTATTGCCCATCCCTAAATGACCTGAAGAAAATGGTGGTGATCTCCCTCCTTGAATTACTGCAATTCTTGGATGTAGGGACCCACAAGGCTGTAAACAGGATAGCTCTAGGATTCCGACCAAGTGACAATGAAGGAATAGCAATGTAGTTCCAAGTCAGCACAGTGTGTGACTTTTAGGGGAACTAGCACGTGGTGGTGTTCCCATAAATCTGCTGCCCTTATCCTTCTGGAAGGCAGTTGCTGCAGGTTTGGAAGGTGCCGGTGAAGGAGACTTGATGTTTTACTGCATTGCATCTTTGTAGATGGTGCACAGCCCCTCATGGTTGTCCAAGTTGATTGTCAATGCTCTTAAGGCAATTAAGGATGAGGAATTCATGTGACCTTATCAGTGTCACTCATATCCCAGAACACATGCAAAAGGTCTCACTGATAATGTAAGATGAGAGCCTTGGAAAGTTGAAGTTACAAGTGTGTTTATTTAGTATTCATCCCTAGAAAAGTAATATATAAGAATTTTGATGCAGAATGCAATTTTTAAAGACTTTTACATTTCTCTTAAAGCAAATTTCACCTCTGTGCTCAAATGTTTACTTGCTTACAGATGTAATTCCAGCAACGCAGTCGACAGTTAAAAATTCATGATAAAATGTTTCATGGCACAAGTTCATTACTGCATGGATTTGAGATTCCCTGTCACCACATTTGCTAGGATTCACTCATAAAACAAGGTGTAGAATTGTAATAATGATAATTTTGCATAATTAAAAATTATCCCTATTGATAGCTGTTCTCAGTTTGTACACAGGCTTGCAGCAAAGGTCCCCAAATAGGGAAAGACTTTCTACTGTTGAAATTACAGTGGTCAACATCTATGGACAACTGTAAAGAATAAATCAGTAAGTGTTTGATAGATCATAAACCCTAGATTCAGTTAATCCATCAGATTCATTTGAAAACACTAACGTCAGCTTGTAGTGCCTGCAAACAACTTCATGCACATTAGTTTTCTTTGTAAGGATTGCAAATCCTTTTGACAGGAGCTAATCTGTTTATTTTAAATGAATTAATGCCTCCATTAATATTACAGATAGAAAAATGCCATATTACAATTAATAGCTTGTCCAGAAATATTGACAACAGTCATTTCTAGTCTTGTGTGCTTTAAGATTTAGATTTAAATTTAAGATCTAAATTAAAAAAAAACATTTTAGACATATAAGTGTAAAGGGAAAATTACATTTCTTAGTGTAAACTTGATTCGAACATAGTTCTAATTGATAATAAAAAACAAAGGAACTTTGGATGCTGCAAATCAGGAACAAAAACAAAGTTGCTGGAAAAGCTCAGCAGGTCTGGCAGCATCTGTGGAGGAGAAAACAGAGTTAATGTGTCGGGTCCGATGACCCTTCCTCAGAACTAATTGATAATATTGACTCACTGTTATAAGGCTGCTTAGAAAATAAACAGTCACATCAGTATATTATTCATCAAGTTAAACACATACCTAGCTCTGCCTGACAGATAGTCCAGGACAGTGCATATACTACAGTTAGTCAGAATTGTTTTATGTATGTAGAATACCGTACTGTCTGGTGTTACTGTAGATGTGCTGCACAGTAAGATGTTTCAACACACTAGTCAAGATGACTTACATGGAGATAGGTTTCCAATAGCTTGCTGATAAAGTTGTACCGAATTCCTTGCAAGCCCTTCTTTTGTACAATATTTGTATTCTTTTCTGGAGAAATACAGGAGAAATTATAGTCTCTTCCGAGAAATTCTTCAAATCTAATATTCTAATATATTCTGGGAAGACACTATAACCCTAAATTACCCGAGAAATTAAATCTCACAGTTCTGCATTCCTATCTAGTGTTTTCGAAGTCCACCAGTTCTGTTAGCTTTGGTGACACAGTCTTCAACTGCTTCCTTCCAGCTCCTGTATTTATAACTTTTCATCTGTTCTTCCACTTGTCTTTCCACCTTGAAAAAAAAATCTCCTCTAAGGCTACCTTTCAGACCAAGCTTTCAACCACTTTCCTAATTCTCCAATTACGCTGCTTTTATTTATTTCTGTGACTCCTTTACTAACTGGACTCAGACATGAGAAACAAACAAATTATACGCAGGAATAGGACATTCGGCCCATCGTGCTCCACCATTCAGTATCATCTTGGTTGATCCTCTATCAGAATACCATTGTCCAATTTTCTTGACATTCTCCTTGGTGGCTCTAAAGTTGAAATATTTATCTATCTCTGTCTATATTCAATGACTTGACCTCCATCACCATCTGTGGTAGAAAATTCTATAGGTTCACTACCCTTGGAGTGAAGAAATATTTGCTCATCTCAATCCAATATAGTCTACTAAGACTGTGTGCCCTGGTTCTAGACTTCCTGACCAGGAAAAACATTCTCCCTATACCTAGTCTGTCCAGAGTTCTGATGAGGGGTCCCAATTTGAAATGACGATGTGCCTGATCCCCTGATGCTGCCCGACCTGCTATGTCTCTCCAGATCCACACTGTGGTGAACCAATCTCACCTCAAAGAACAGTCCTGACATTCCTGGTTTTTGCCTTGTACACACACGAGTAGGCCACTCAGTCCTACTTTGATTTGGATGAGAATTTAGGAGACGTGGTTAGTAAATTCGAGGATGACACCGAGATTGATGGTTTGGTCAACAGTGAAGAGGGTTATCTAAGATTACAAAGGGATTTTGATCAATTGGGCCAGTGGGTTGAAAGAGTGACAGATGGAGTATAATTTGGATAAATGTGATATATTGCATTTTGATAAAACAAAGTAGGGCAGGACTTATACAGGCCCTTAATGATAGTGCCCTAGGTGGTGTTGTTGAACAGCGAGACCTATAGGTTCAGGTACATAGTTCTTTGAAATTTGTGTCACCGATAGACCGGGTAGTTAAGAAGGTGTTTAGCACACTTGCCTTCATTGCTCAGACCTTTGAGTATAAGAGTTGGGAATTCAGTGCCCAACCACATAATGTACAATGGGGGCTTGCTCAGGGCTGGAGGGGATGGAATGACCATCCAATCTGACATATATGTCCCACCTCCTGAAAAGATGCCGGGCAGTGATGTATAAAAGTGAGTCATCATGTTCTTGAAAGTTTAAATCTCACAATAAAATGTAGTAATCATTTCTAATCCCACTTCTTAATCTAGGACAAGTGTACATGCAAACTTTATATAAACATTCATCATAGGATATGGGCGCACCCAACCCTAACTGCCCAGTGGCCAATTCAGAGTGACCCACATGGCTGTGGGTCTGGAGCCACATGGCCAGACCAGGTAAGAATGGCAGGTAACCCCAGTCCCCAAAACATTACCTGGGTCTTGGGATTAATAATCCAACAATAATATCACAAGGCTGCCACCTTCCTGCCTGTTGGGCAGGCACTCTTTGGGGTGTGATTTTCTGATCTTTGTTTCTGTATGTAAAGTGTGTGTGTGTGTGTGTGTGTGTGTGTGTGTGTGTGTGTGTGTGTGTGTGTGTGTGTGTTTGTGAGAGCTGGTAGCTGGTGACTGTAACAGCATCAGCCAGGTGGACCTCATAGAATATGAGTTCCCTAACTGGAGTTGTTAATCTGGTCCAATCAGGGAGCGCTGGCTGGCAGCTATAAACGGGAGTGTCAGGAGTGTAAATAAAGGGTGACTTGGTAAAGGGATATTGGCCTCTGTGGAGGTATTTCACCACCTTCACTGTCAAGATAACTCAACAAGATGCCCACCAACCAGCTCATTAAGAGCTGATGGGCAAGCAAGAAAGAGTATCACACCCAATCAGAGCTCTCAACACTAGTGACCCAGCTTGCCAGGAGATGTCCAGTCAATCAGAGGCCAGCAGCTTCTGGGTCAGCGAGTTGAAGCCTCATCGTCAGCGGATCCAAAAGTAAGAAGGTAAATCATTTTTATCAGTTTATTTATGTTAGCAGAGGGAGATCACGGAGAGAGGATGGTTGGGGCATTGAATGTAAGGGAGGGGTGGGGTCGGTTTTTAAAGGCCATACCATTTCCCCTCCCCCATCATGTTTCAAATGGTTGGGGCAACTGCGGCTTCCACCCCTGAGCCAGCAGGTAGGGCACCGTCATTTTGCAGTTGGGAAACTAGCCTCCTTTCTCATCCACCAGACAGGCAAGTAACTGGGGACATGGTAAATTGAGGCCTTTATGTGGCTATTAACAAATCACTTATGGACCTTAGTTTGTGGCAAGATAAGAAAGTCAATGGATGACCCCACCCAATATTTAATTGCTGAAGTGACAAGGAGGAATGAGCTTCTCTCAAGGGCCAACCTCTCCCATTATTTCCCCTTCTTGCCATTTTCCTCACCACTTCCATTAATTTAACACAGTGTTAGGAGCACTTTTCAAAAAATATTCAGGAGTATGTTAACATACCAACAGTTCGCACACCAGAAGGAAATATTAGTGGAGTATTCCTGAATTATGTTAAAATGTTTGCCAATTACTCGAAGGCTGGTGCTTCAAAGTATTCCTGAGGTGTTGGCAGGTATCCAATTTATTTCCAGGTCTAATGGCAGTTAGTGATGCAGTGCAACCTTGCAAGATCATTACTGTAGTTACACAGCAAAGGGCATTGTAAGATATTTCAGGCAGCTTTTCCGTCGTGTAAATACAGCTGACAGAATGTGTGCTGCTCACCTCCTGCTCCACTGCAAATACATTTCCTAAAGTGAAATCAACCTATAGCATTCTTTATCCACTACAGCTGGCGAAAGGTGAAGGTTGTTGCTCCTAGAGAGGAACCATGGAGCTACTGCAAGCTAAAGTCACCTCAAAGTTAAAGATCAACAGATCACTGGCAACATAAACCCTTCAGCAGCGTTCTTTATTTCAGCAAGATATTCTCAAATATCTCAACCCTGACAACAAGGCTGTACACACTGCCTGATGACAAAAAGTTAATGTTCTAATCAAAAAGACACCGGGAAGGAGCACGCCATCTATGAAACTCTCTAAAAGTTGAATTTATAGGGAAAGACGGCTGCATCATGCAAAAGGTTGGACACCAGACAGATGGGGACAGGGATTCAAATCCAGGCTACACCGATGAGATTACAGACTCCCCTGTAAAGGTTATACAAAATCAGATTACATTGCTTCAATTTAGAGTATCGCCTACTTCGCCATGAAAATGGCAATCTCATTCAAAGCAGCTGTAGGCTGAATGTTGGGTGAATTAAAATAAAAAGAGGAGACATTCAATGGAACACATTCCATTTCCCATTAAAAACTCACCTTGATCTGAAATAAAATCTGCAAAACCGTTGTGTAAATAACATACAGTTGCCATATGTTATCCACCTATTATACACTCTAAAAGCCTGCTTTCACACTGAATCCTGTGGATTCGACCACACAACAGAACAATACCAAGTCTTTAAGAGGCTGAACATGTTCCTTTTATCTGCCCTTCTGATAATTTTGAAGAAAGTATGTATAATGCATGTACAGGTTCTACACCGTAAAAAGGCAATCTTTCATCTTTTTCATTTGAAACCATGTTAGCTTATAGCCGACTCTAGGCAACATTTAATTTTTTAAGCTGTTTCCTCATAAAATATTACATTTCTAGATTCATAAATTTTAACTAAAAAACAAAATGAGAATTCACCATGTGGATAAGCTCCAAGTTTTTCCCTTTGGTCTTTTGAGGCTTGGGGCATTTACAGCAAATTATTGATGTAACAAAATTCACACTTGTCAATTCCTTCAAAATCTGAATTTGCTATCATTTAATTTATGTGTCGTTAGCAGAAGCGTAATTCTAATTTGATCAGAATTCAAGAAGCAGTTGCAATGTTAAACTGGCTACTGCAAGGGAGGCCTCCAGTCACCAACACAGAATTAATTTACATAACCGGGCAATCGAATCAAATGGAACTGTCTGCTTATCTCAATGTACATTTTGTATATTACTTTATCCCTGTACCTTCTCCAACATTGCCCATCGGGCATCTGATTGCCAATAACTGGTCTCGCAGGTGTTATTGGTTCTCCAAATCCACATGCCAAGCTTGTTCCTCATTCATGAATGCAGATAGGAAGAGGCAACAATACTTGTTGGAAAATTTATTCCATTTTTCGACATGTTTGCACTGGCCTTGTTCAGCTCCACTCCTGCCTTTTTAGTGTTACAGGTGATCTATCGCTTGTAATGGATACACTTCTCATCACCATATTATTGATTTAGGAAGCCAGCAAAATCCATGCTTAGCCTCTTCCTTTATCTATTTCTACTTTGTTATGTTTTACATCGTTCTCAAATACTCCAAACCTGCCTCCTGCCCAGCCAAATCAAACTGTTAGGCTAGCTATCAGCCATAACTATACGGCTCTGTTTCACTCTTACTAATTTATCTATGGGCTATTTTCTTCCCTTTGCTCCTGATTCAAAATCCTCAAGTTCAGGTGAGGGAAATAGTTTTATTTATTTATTTTCCCAGGGTAGGACAGTCCAAAACTAAAGAGCATAGTTTTAAGGTGAAAGGGAAACATTTAGAAGGGATCTAAGGGGCAACTTTATGATGCAGAGGGTGGTGCATGCATCGAATGAGCTGCCAGAGGAAGTGGTGGAGACGGGTACAGTTACAACATTTAAAAGTCATCTGGACGGGCATACAATTAGAAAGGGTTTTGGAGGAATATGGGCCAAATGCTGGCAAATGGGACTAGATTAATTTAGGATATCCGGTCGGCATGGGCAAGGTAGATCAAACGGTCGGTTTCCATGCTGTACATCTCTATGACTCTATGTCAGCATTGCTGGCAAGGCCAGCATTTATTGCCCCTCACAATTCGCCCTGCAGAAGGCAGTGGTGAGCTTCCTTCTTAACTCACTGCTATCCATAATGTCAAGCTTCTTGTATGTTGTTAGAAGTGCACTCAGTTAGGCAAGTGGGGAGCATTCCATCACACTCCAGACTTATTCCTGGTAGGGAATGGACAGCCTTTGGGAGTCAAGATTCGCTGCAGCATTCCCAGCCTCGGACCTCATCTTTATATGGATAAAACCCAAAAGAACTGCGGATGTTGTAAATCAGGAACAAAAACAAAGTTGCTGGAAAAGCTCAGCAGGTCTGACAGCATCTGTGGAGGAGAAAACAGAGTTAATGTTTTGGGTCTGGTGATCCTTCCTCAGAACTGAGGAAGTTCTGAGGAAGGGTCACCGGACCCGAAACGTTAGCTCTGTTTTCTCCTCTTTATATGGATAGTTCAGCTCCATTTGTAGTCAACAGTAACCACCAGGATGTTGTTAGTGGGGATGTTCAGCGATGGTAACTGGCATTCAAGCTCATCATGTTCCCTGTCTAGCTGAAAAAATCACTCTGGTGGATATTGATTAAAGAAAAAATTAGACTCTGCTTGAATAAGATACATAGTACTTTGGCGCCCATGCAATGATGTTTCAGGAGATTAGAGGAGAAAGTTAAAATGAAGAGAAAGGAATCAGCATTTAGATTCACATATATCACCTGCTATCCAGGTACATATTCTACTTCAGTATTAATGGAATTTTTAATAGAATCTGTTCAAATAATAATTGATTAAGCATCAGCTTAATTACCCTGGTAATGCATAAACCGGGTAGGGCTCTCTTGCAATTTGAGATCAGGTACACCTTGAGCTCCCTACTGTTCTGGGTGCCAAGGAAGTGTGACAATATTTTCTCAGGGCCCTCTATTCTTGGTCTGCTCCATCTTTGGTCCCTTCTGTCATTTAGCCTCAATTCTTTCTATAATTCTATGGTTCTTCTGCTTCATGAGTTACTTTAAAATATACTTTCATGAAATGCGGGCGATGTTCCAATGCTCATCCCAAGTTGCCCTGAAGTAGGTAGCAGTGAGGTGCCTGTCTGAACGGCTACAAAGTCAGAAATCACACAACATCAGGATATAGTTCAACAGGACTATAGCCTGCTGTATGTGATTTCTGACTTTGTCCAACCAGTCCAACACGGGGTCCTCCACACCATGCATGGCTACAGTATTTGGGGTGTAGGTGCACCCATGGTGTAGTTACTGCTCACTGTGCCATGAGTATTACAGGATCACCAGCACTCCAGGTTTCATTTTTGATTCTTATGGTTATTAATCCCTGCCAAAGATTGTGTTTTTAATGGCTGTGAAATTACTAACATGGGTCTGCCTATCCATGTTTGAGCCTCCTCCTATCCCTCTTCTTCCAGTCCTGTTTCTTTCTCTGACATGTGTTTATTTCAATTCCCCCTACACACATTAATGTTCCCTGATACAATCATTCCTTGCTGTGGATTGTGTGCTCTAACCATATTTTTAAATAAGTATGTTTCTCCTGAATTCCTTATTGGAATTATTAATGTCAATTTTACATTTTTTTAAATTCATTCAAGGGGTGACACAGTGGCACAGTGGTTAGCACTGCTGCCTCACAGCACCAAGGACCTGGGTTCGATTCCAGCCTTGGGCAACTGTCTGTGTGGAGTTTGCACATTTTCCCTGTGTCTGCATGGGTTTGCTCCAGTTTCCTCCCACAGTCCAATGATGTGCAGGTTAGGCAGATTGGCCATGCTAAATTGCCTGTAGTCCTCAGGGAGGTAGAGGGTGTATATTAGGTGGGTCATGGGGGGATGGGTCTGGGTGGGATGCTCTGAGGTTTGGTGGAGACTTGGTGGGCCGAAGGGCCTGTTTCCACACTGTAGGGATTCTAATTGTTGTTGGGATGAGGACCTTGCTGGCTAGGCCAGCATCCATTACCCTTTCCTAATTACCCAGGGGGCAGTTTAAGAGTCAACCACATTGTTGTGGGTCTGGAGTCATATGTAGGCTACACCAGGTGAGGATAGCAGTTTCTTTCATTACTGAACTAGATGGGATTTTCCAGCAATCAGCAATAGATGGTCATCATTAGATTCTTAATTCCAAATTTTTTTTATATTGAATTCAAATAATACTATCTACCAGGGTAAGATTCAAACCCAAGTCCCCAGGATGTTACCTGCATCTCTGGAATAATAGTCTAGTGATAATATCACTAGGCTATCTTCTCCCCTATATTTACAGTCCAAGGTTTTCATAAAATGATGAAAGGAATTGACAGCTGTTGCAACAGAGTGTACAATGTTTACATCAACTATAACTGACACCAAGCACTATAAAAGTCAATGATTTTCACAAGAATAATTTCACAGATGAAAAGGTACTATCCTGTCGTGACTGCATAATTAGTGGGATTGACTGAGGAACTCATCAAATCACAAGATCATTCATCTGCCCAGAAATAATTGTTTGTTCATCACTGTACCCACTTGGCTCTTGATTAACCTTTGTCTTCATCACATGGATGTCTAATTCAAGTGTTGAACCCTCTATGTGCATAAATTTGCCTCTAAATCAATCACAATTTCTCCCCTTACGAGATCGGACATATTCCAATTTTACAAGATGGCTCTCGCACCTTATGCCTTCTTGACCATTTAGTACCACATTTACTTTGTAAGTGTTCACTACCTCACACACTCAATATCTTGCTTAGTCATCAATCCCAAAGTACTCCAGATGCTAAACCTATTGATATTGGAAATC
>JAHRHZ010000248.1:24982506-25076752 GCA_024137785.1 Ginglymostoma cirratum | reverse complement strand
CTCCTATGATGCTGCTTGACCTGCTGTGTTCATCCAGCCCCATGCTTGTTATCTCGGATTCTCCAGCATCTGCAGTACCTTTTATCTCTGATATTGGAAATCAACTCCTTCATGTCAAGCGCTAAAATATACTTCATGTTCAACGAACAAAGAAATTGAACAACAGTAAGTAAATTTCCTGGAAAATAAGGCAGGTGCCAGTGGGGGAGCACTTTGGGACCAGTGAACATAATTCAATTAATTTTAAAATAGTTACAGAAAAGGACAGATCTGGTCAACATATTAAAGTTCTAAATTGTGGCAAGGCCAATTTTGATGGTATCAGACTGGATCTTTCAAAAATTGACTGGGGGAGGCTGTTTGCAGGTAAAGGGACATCTGGCAGTGGAAGGCTTTCAAAAGTGAGAGTTCAGGGCCAGCATGTTCCTGTTAGGGTGAACACAAGCCTGCCATCAGTGGTGGGTAAGTTGTTGGAGACGATTCTGTGAGACAGGATCTAACTGCATTTGGAAAGGCAAGGCCTTCAATTAGGCGTAATCAGCATGGCTTTGTGCATGGAAATTCATGTCTCACAAATTTGATTGAATTTTTTGAACAGTTGACGAAGACAATAGATGAAAACAGAGTGGTAGACATTGTCAACATGGACTTTAGCAAGGCCTTCGACAAGGTTCCGCATGATAGACTGGTTAGCAAGGTTAGATCACATAGGATCCTGGGCGAGCTGGCCAGTTGGATAAAAATTGGCTTGATGGTAGGAAACAGAGGGTGGTGGTAGGAGGTTGTTGTTCAGACTGAAGGCCTGTGGTCAGCAGTGTGCCACAAGGATCAGTGCTGGATCCACTGCCACTCATCATTTATACAAATGATTTGGATTAGAATATAGGAGGCGTGGTTAGTGAATTTGTGGATGACACCAAAATTGGTGGTATAGTGGACAGTGAAGAAGGTTAACTAAGATTACAATAGGATCAACTGGGCCAGTGGGCCGAGGAATGGCAGATGGAGTTTAATTCAGATAAATGCAAGGTTTTGCATCTTGTTAAGACAAACCAGGGCAGGACTTACTCAGTTAATGCAAGGGCACTGGGGACTGTTGTTGAGCAGAGAGACCTTAGGGTGCAGGTACATAGTTCCTTGAAAGTAGTGTCACATGTAGGCAGGGTGGTGAAGAAGGTGTTTGTCATGCTTGATGTCATCAGTCGAAGCACTTAGTATAGGAGTTGTGACATCATGTTACAGCTGTACAGGACACTAGTAGGGCCACATTTGGAGTCATGCATACAATTCTGGTCACCCTGCTTTAGGAAGGATGTTATTAAAATGGAAGGGATGCAAAAAAGATTAATAAGATTGTTACCAAGACTGAAAGGTTTGAGTTATAAGAAGAGGCTGGATAGGCTGTAACTCTTTCTCCCTGGAGCGTAGGAGGCTGAGGGGTGAATTTGTAGGGGTTCATAAAATCATATAAATATAAATCACACAATTTCTGTGTCTACAAGAGCAAGTCAGAGGCTAGGCATACTGCAATGAGTAACTCCACCTTCTGACTTCCCAAACCCTGTTCACCATCTGCAAGGCACAACTTGGGAGTATGATGGAATACTCTCCACTTGCCTGGATGAGAACAGCTCCAACAATGTACAAGAAACTTCACACCATCTGAGGCAAAGCTACCCACTTTATCGGTACCACATCCACAAATATTCACTCCCTCCACTTCTGACACTCAGCAGCAACAGTGTGTACAACATTTACGGCAGAAAATCACCAAGTCTCCTTAGGCAATGCCTTCCAAACTCAAGATCATTACTGCCTATAAGAACAAGGGAGGCAGATACATGGGAACATCAGCATCTGCAAATTCCCCTCAAAGCCACACACCCTCCTAACTTGAAAATATATTGCCATTCCTGAAAGTCAAAATCCTGAAACTGTCACCCTGACAGAATTGAAGGTATAGCTACAGCATATTGACTGCAGCAGCTCAATAAGGCAGCTCATCTCCACCTTCTTGGGGCAACTAAGGATGGGCAATAAATGTTGGCCCAGCCAGCGACACCCACATCCCTGGATGAATAATTTTTAAAATTGCAATATACAAAACAATACATTGTTTCAAACATGCATCACATCTCCCACATCTTATTATGCCAGTAATGATTAAAGCAAATGCTACTTACAACTGCATCTGAAAAAAAATTCTGACAATAATTAAATTTGAATTCATTTAAACTTTTTGTTGAACAGTTAGACTGCATGGGGTTTTAAAGGAAAAAAAGCCCATCTGACCTAAAATTGCTTCAAGCATTGATTTCAGGAACGCTGAGCAATTTCTTTTTTATTGCTGTTAGAAAAGTACTCCTCCAGTTTACTGCCAAATAATACATTATGAGCTATTCAATACTCTTAGTCTTTTCAAACATGTACCATCTGACTCTAAGAAGATTTGACAAGCTATATATCGATCAATACGTAAATATAGGACTTTCGATATATTTTGAACTCATTCCGTTGTGATTCATTGCAATTCTGTGATGTGCAATTTAATCTGATTCACTGAAAGTTATGCTCAATATTTTGTATATTAGAAGCACTAATGACAAAAGTATGATGCTATGGTGGGGCACAGAGAATGTGACGGCTGTGATGCCTGGGAACAGACACCTAACACATGCAATCTAAATACACAGGTACTGAGCTGGTTTACTGCTGTAAATTAAATTAGAAACATATCTGTGTAAGATACAATATTTACATGAGAAAGAATCATGGATAATATGGATGGAAACATATTACTTTACTTATTCTGTGACTGCAGAACTAGAGGACGAGTGCAAAATAAAGACCCCTCAGGCAAAAATGTAAATGCAATGAGTTTTTCTTTCCAGCATGCAGTAGAAATGTAGCGTGCGCTTCCTAAGAAAACTATTCATTTTGTGTCTAATAAAAATTTATTGTAAACATTTTGAATGAGTGTAAGAAAATTGCTTGGAATTAATTTGTCGGAATCCTGATCTCCATCAAGCTAAGGCCAAGAGAGAAGATGAGGTAATGCATCAACTGAATGATCCAACCCTGCTGTCTAAAACACTCCGTACTGTGTCAAAATAAAAAAAAAGTGAAACTACAATTGGAAAACTGAAACTAAAAGGAAAAGGACAAAATAATGGAAATGCTAAACAGGTTAGTCAAACCTTAAAAACTAAAAGATCTACCAACTCTGAAAATCAACTATCCTGATGTTGGTTAGTGACACAATCACCAAACTGGAGACTGCAGGATCAAAGACAGGTTGCATTATTTGAATGGGCTTTTCAGAAGTCCATACCACCAGGGTCAAGGCCAAATTTCTGGGTCATACCCAGAGATGGAGTTCTTTTGACTCTTTAGTGATATGCTATGACTTTTCTCTAGGGCAACCTAGCTGTTGACCTTGTTATGTTCCTGAACTGAGGATGAAGGAAACCCAACATAGATGATATCGACACAGGTCTAGCAGCATCTGTGAAGAGAAATCAGAGTAAACGTTTCGGGTCTGGTGACCCTTCCTCAGAAGTTCTGAAAAGTTAACTCTGATTTCATTTCACAGATGCTACCAGACCTGCTGAGCTTTTCCAGCAACTTCTGTTTTGTTTTGTTTCTGACTTACAGCATCCGCAGTTCTTTCTGATTTTGTTATCGACAATATCTGCCCAATTCAAGAAGGTGAAGGCATCGGCAGAATTCCACCAAGCCAGGAAAAATTGCAGAATGGAAAGCAGTGGATTTTCAGCCCTTAAGAGTTTGATTTTTCAGATGAGAAATATTCTCATCAGGTACATTAACACTCCTTTAGATGGTGAACCTTTATAATTCTCCATCTCCGACAGCTTTGAGAGTTTGAAGTCAGTTTGAGGTAGAAATTGTTATATTTCTAGTTACATGACACCAAGGGATATGGAGAGCGGGGTTATAGTGTCAAGGTAGATAATTAGCCATGCAGAGCAGACTCAAAGTCTGAATGGCCTACTTCTGCTCCCATGTCCCTACATTCCACTCTTATTCAGATACTGGCTGATCCACTGGAATCTAATAACCCTCAGCACAGAGGTGAGTTTGGAGGTGGAGAGGGACCTTGTGATTGGGTGAGAAATGCAGTTTAATGATCCTCTGTCCTCCCACCTCTTTCCAATCAAGTCCAAGGTGGGAAGGCTTGCCAGAAAATTGAAGCCAATTGAGGCCATTATGAGGGCCCTTAAAGACCTTATCCCAGTTCTGCTGGCACTCAATAAACAGGCAGCAGAGGACTCACCAATCAGGGAGGCTGCCCGGCACCTCTAACCTGGTAGGGGCTTACAAGTGAGTGGGGGGATAGCAGGGCTCAAGTGCAGACGTTATGTAATGCTTGAGGAATCACAGGAAATCAACCCCATTTCTTTGCTTCTAAACTTCTTCCCCCATTTCACCAGTGATAGCCCCCCCCCTTCCTGTGACCACTATCTCACTCTATCTATCTGGAGATCCAATGATCCACATGACAGGCTCCACTGTAGTACCAGCAGTTGTCACTACTCTTCATAGTGCTGCTGGTGCCTGATGGTGTGACAATTCTTGGGGCTGGAATTTCAAGCCTATTTAATCTGATGGGGGACTGAGCTCTGAGGGAAATATGACCCAGCGTTCCCACTATTTCACTAGCTGGGGAACAAAACTCCTGTCAGCCACATTAGGTTCCAACCACTGTCTTTTGTTTTTCACAATATTTCCATTTTTATCCCACATTTTGAGTAGTCTTGTGTTTACCCATCTCTTACCCTACACAGAATACACTGCAACCCCTGTCTTACTAGTTGAAACATAGACAAAAATATGAAAGCCATAAAATGTGCAGTTTTGTAGAATGTAATATAGCAGACCTTCCACATCGCTGGTGAATTCTTATTCAGCAGGGAATTACAGATTTACAAATCGAGAGTAATATTCCAAGTCCATGCTGCAAGTGAAGTGCTTGACCTGTCAGCCATGCATCTTTGGAAACAGGAGGTGAAATACCCATCTTTTACCAGCCTTTCATTTTAATCCACCAGCAAAGAAGTATGCTGATTATTATTCAATGTTTGTGTGGCCAGTGGACAAGTGTGAATTAGGATATCAGGCCGTTTTTGCATTTTATATATATAATAAAGATGTTCATAAAAGAACAGACTCCATCACAATTCAGCACTTGTGATGAGGTCACAAAATAGACCCTGCACCTCTAGGCTACAGACAGTCAAACAAGCCAGGCTTTATGCTGTCGGACACTATCCAGTAACTCCTCCTAGACAGGATCAATATTGCAAATACCTAACATAAAATAACCTACTGATGCTCACAGTTTGGGCTCACGCATGGGAAATAGCCACTGACGTGCAATAGTGCCAGACATCTGTCAGCTCAGGAGAGGCAAAGGAGGAACAAGCAAGTGAAAAATTAAACTTGCTTTATTTCATGACACAGAATCCCTACAGTGTGGAAAGAGGCCATTCAGCCCATCAAGTCCACACAGCCCATCCAAAGAGCATCCCATTCAGAACTAGCCATCCCCCTGACACTATCCCCATAACCCCACATTCAATCTACCTAACCTGCACATCTTTGGACAGTGGGAGGAAACCAGAGCACCCAGAGGAAACCCACACAGACACAGGGACAACGTGCAAACTCCACACTGGCAGTCACCCAAGGCTGGAATCAAACCGAGGTCCCTGGGCACTGTGAGGCAGCAGTGCTAACCACTGAGCCACAGTGCTGTGAATTGTCTTCATCTTGTGCATGACCCCAGAAATAATGCAACTAAAGATCAAATTATCTCTTTCCTTTCACCCACCCACTCTTGCTCCCCATCTCCACCACCCCACCCACCTCATCCCGAACCATTGTGTCCTTCTCCATGTAACGGCATGGCAACAGCAAGTTTTAATAATCCTGCCTTGATTGACTTGTGTGGCAGTCTCCTATTAACTCTCTAGTGATTGATGGGGATGTTTATAATTCAGACCTCATTTGTACGCTGAATTCAAAAGCTGCCTCTGAACAGAATCCGAGATGAGGCAAATGGTATCGTTGTCACATATTAAAGTCATTAGGAAGAGAGGAAGGAAGGGAGGGCCAGGCTGCTTGCAAGCAGTCACTAATCACTCTTTTTTTTCCTTTTGGCAGAAAGTAAATTAAATTCAGCTACAGTTTTTGGCAAATGACCCAATGCAATCTTTTGTTTCTTATTAACCATTAATCTGAGGTGGTAGATACTATTCGGTAAGGGATACCATCTTAGACAGCTGCAAAAGTACAAGATTCGCTCATCCCCAGGGGCCAATCCATTGTCAAGCGAAAACATAATTTTAACAGGTCCTATACAGATCATCAATGTAACTTTTATCTCTACTCTCAGTTAAAGGAAGAGGTAAAGGCAGAAGAACAACAACTGCATGTGAGAGAGGATAAAATAGGATGTCTGGGTCTGATGCCTCTGATTTGGGAATGAAAGTGCAAGAATTTTACGTGAATTTCGCTGGGAGAATATATGGAATGTTGAGACTTGGATTCAGAGAGGCAGGGATGGAAGTTCAAGCTTTAGAAGTGAACCAGAAAATGAAACGAGCATGTCTCCACTGCACCGAACAATGACAACATCGCTCCAAGAGAGTTGTTAAAAATTCTTGACTTATTCCAACATTTCTTGCCCGAAGGCAACTTGCGTAGGTGAGCCTCTCCACTTGTGTAATGGAGTATATTACATCTGCTCTGTGAAAACGATGGTTGCGATGGATGGACCAAGTTTTGTTTTGAGGCTCTTGGTTGCTTAAAGTACATTTTTATTAATTTTTTTTTACCTTATCTCTCCTGAATTTTCAATGGTGCAATCTCAAGGATATCAGCAGTTATGGCATACTTTTCCCAACTTAAGGATACACCTAACAAAAGTCCACATTCATCAACTTTACAACAAACGTCACTCCAGTAATTAGTGACACAAAAAAGGGAGTTGGTTTCTTAGTTGGCTCTGAATATTGTCTGACCTGAATACCTCAGCACAGTCCAGAGTCCAAACGTGCGCCTTTCTTGACTTTGTGTCATAGGATCATACCATATCTCACATTTAACCGTTCAGCCATTATTAGCTTCTTTTTCTCAATTATCTTTAAATCAAACAGTATGTAGGAACTCAACACCAGGCGCTAAGTGAATGCAGGAACAGAAGTAGGCCATTCAGTCCCTCTAAACCTTTCCACCATTCAATTGGATCTTTTATTCAATTAGATCACGACTGACCTGTACTTCAATTCCATCTACCCACATTGTATCCATAACTAATAAAATGTTTCAATTTCAGTTTTGAAAGTCTCAATTCATCTAGTCCTTAGCGTTCTATTGGGAGAGAGCTACAAATTTCTACAGAGCTACATACACCTTTTGTGTGATGAAGTGCTTCCTGACATCACCCCTGAATAGTCAAACCCGAATGAAGTTGTTTCATAGAACATCAAATGTACAGCACAGGAACAGGCCCTTCGACCCACCATGTCCATGATGCTGTTCTAAACAAATCCCATCTGCCTACACATGGTCCATATCCCGCTACTCTGCCTGTTCACCTGTCTGTCTTAATGACTATGATTGGTTCTGGCATAAAACATAAGCCATGGTCAAATTATACAAATGTTATGAAAACAATAAATATTTCTACCCCCTCCCTACTAGCACGGTGGGTTTACCTATATTGTGACTGTGGTGAGCCCAGAAAATGGTTCACCTGCTCTAGGGCAATTAGGAATGGGAACAAATGTCAGGCTTGGCAGGTATGTTCCCATCCCAAGAATGAATAAAAAAGTAAAACCAGCTCACTCATCATTTCTGACATCAATGCAGCTGAATGAATTTCAGCCTCCCATTTCTAGGTACCGATCCAGACGTTATGATGTTTGATTATTGAATCTCTTTTCTTCACATTGAATTACAAGGAGTCCACAGCACAAAAATAATTAGTTGATGTCACACTTAATTGCATCTCCTTCTATTCCTTTATCTCTCATGCTCACTTAGTCTCTCCTAATTTATTTATGCTATTTGGCTCGGCCACGCCTTGTGGAATGAGTTCCACATTTTAACCACTTTCTGCATAAAGACGTTGTCCCTGAACTCCCTACTGGAATGACTTATTGCATACTTTTAGCCACTTGCTTTGGTTTCCTTCATGAGTGAAACCACCAACTCTATGTCTACCTGATCAAACATCTTGATGATCATATCAGCATCTGTTAGAGCAGGGTGGAAAGAATTTTGTGTTGGACTGAATGACATTCTCTTTACTCGAGAAAAGAGCTCAGTCTCTTTACCTATCCGGAACGAAACTTTCAAATACTACACTAGCATTTTAAAACATTTACAGCCATCACACTGATTCTTTCCCAACACCATCCTTTGACACCAATTCCCAGCTCCCACCCTATTTGTCATTTTGCTCACATGGTAGTCTCTGTTTGAGCACAGGTGGAACTATATAAAGCATAACTTTGTGAGACTCCTCTGCAAACAAACTTTGACAACAAACGTGAATAGTCAGTGACAGTTCTGGGGACCACCACTCATGTCAGTAAGACCATCTCAGAGTGGTTTAATTTTACCAGGGCCTACCGTCATCGCTTCACTGTCACGAAATCTTGCTGGTGAAAGCCTAATACTGAGATCACCTTCTAGAGCTGTTATGATATACATATCTTTGTAGGGACTGCATTTTAAGTAACTGCATATGCTCAATTGCACACAGTTAGTTGTCACCAGTCATCTTGACAGTGTGTAACAGAGTGAACTCAAAGAACTATGATGCCAACATATGTTGTAGGATTACTTCAAGTAGTAGCAACCTCTGCAATACAAATGGGGTGTGAGTCTGGCAGAAAAAGCATAATAGTGAAACGTAAAGGACAGATGCTTTTGTAGAAATGAAATAATTGCAGCTCAGTGGAGAGAAGACTCAAATTCAGTGCATACTGCACATAACTAGTCAGAAAGCTGGTGGCCCCGAGAGTCAGCAAAAAGGCTTCTTCGATTAAAATATAACTGAAATAAATATCTAAATGTGGCTAGCTAGAAGCAGTACATTCCCAGGGAGAATAAATTATCTTTATCCAACATTTTTCCATTTTGCCCTGTTTCTTCTTTGACAACTCATTCAGATGGGTAATTTTGACATGTGCTGGAAACTACTGAATTGAATTTAATGCCTTCCACTGTAGTACATTTGTTGTGGGGGTGGGGGGGAGGTGGCATTTAATCAGATGTGTAGCTGGCAGATGGGAACCATGCTGCTTTCCTGCCTTTACCCAGTTATGCCAATCATGGGATGACTTCAAGATGGCCTCCCACTCCACTGATTTCTCATCCAAAAGCACTCAACACCTGATGACTGACCTGTGTTGGGAAGTATTATGTGTGTTATTATGGGCATTATGAGGACAGATTATACAAATTAGGCCTGTTTTCTCTAGAATTTAGAAGGCTAAGGAGTGATCTGATCAAAGTCTTCCATACATTAACAGGAAAGGACAGGAGAGATAAACATAAATTTTTCCCAATAGTTGTGAATTCTAGAGTTGAGGGTTATAGTCTGAGAATTAGGGCCAGACAGTTCAGGAGAGCAGTTCTACTTTCGAATGGTGTTAGATGTCAGAAATCTATTCTACAGACAGCGGTAGCTGCAGGAGCAGTCTTTAATATTAAACCTGAGTTAGATAAATTTTTGTTAAGCAAAGTTATAAAGGATATGGGTGAAAGGCAGGTGAATGGAGTTAGTCCACAGATCAGTCATGATCTCATTGAATGGTGGAACAGGCTCTCAAGGGGCTCATTGTCCTACTCCTGTTTCTATGTCCTTGTGTAAGTGAGGAACACTCTAAACAAATACCTTCTTGCACGTGTTACATGCCTCCAACCCACAAGGATATTGTGGGTGGTGATAGCAGCAGCTATCACCTCCCCACAGGGTACCCATCTCCTTCCTCAAAGGTTCCAATTAAATCCATGGTTAGAAGAAATGTAGACATCCTTCCCAATCCACTATTGTCTGAGGGCCATAAGTGAGAATTAAGCTAATGTAAGGGCTCCATTCCAATGGAATTAGCATTCACATTGCAATAGATGGGAGGTTCCCCATAAGGAAAAGCTAGAAAAGCAAGCCCTATGATGTTCAATCTAGGGATGGCCCCTCCCTCCAGAACGTTCTGTTTTGAACTTGTGCAGTTGTGGTACACCGATGTTTCATTTTACACACTGCAAGATCAGGAATTGTGTGAATAATGCACACTGGCCCTCTCTTACCCACTCCACCCACCAGTGATGCTTGTAAAATGTGCAACATGAATAAAACTGTGCATTTTAACAAGAGCTCCTCTAAATGATACTGCCCTGAATGGTGCTGCTTAGATCAGTTAGCTGGGTGGCTAGTGAGTGATTCAGAGTACCATCAATAGTGTGAGTTGAATTCCCATTCTGGTTGAAGTAGGACTGGGACTCGCCTCCTCATACCATTCCTGAGAGTGAAGGCAAGTAAACCACCGCCAACAACAACTGTCAAGAGGAACAGCTCAGGATAAAACATCGACACAACAATGAGCCAAATCGACCCATCATTGGCCAGAGCACACATACCATTCCACACTGGCCTGAATGTGGAGGCAAGCAGCAAGTGCAAGAGGGTATGTTTTAGTGCCTTCCCCCTGCACATAGGAACATAAGAACAGGAGCAGGCCAATGACCCCTTGAGCCTGTTCTGCTATCCAATGAGATCATGGCTGATCTGTGGCCCAATTCCATTTACTTGCCTTTGGCCCATATCCTTTATTATCTTTGCTTAACAAAAACTAATCCACTTCAGATTTAAAATTAAGAACGGATCCTGTAGCCACTGCTGTCTGTAGAAGAGAGTTCCAAACATTAGCCAACATTGGCTAATTAAGCGGTATTGGATTTTCTGGTGCAATGGCAGTCGGTGTGACAAAGCAAGTTAATTTGGCTCAGTGCCTCTACAGACCAGTCAGTTCTCTGCACAGACTCTCCCCAGCCACTTTGAATGCTCCTATGGCCTCTAATGGAAGATGCATCTCCAACACTAAGACAGCTGCATGAGGATGATATTGCGCAGGTTATACAAAACAGCTGTCTTTGCTGCAAGTACCACGGAGACATCCCCACCCACCCCCAACTTCTGCACAGTGTCAAAACCCAAGTTGTATACATACACAACAACCTACCATCTATAATGGGTATACATGCTTACCGTCCTCACAGCACATGCCCAATTCTTAGCAATTCCCCAGAAAATTCTATCTTTAGCATATTTACCACATACCTGGAACATTCATCTCCCAGGAGGGATATGCTTAGCTTGTTTGACTGCTACTAATGGACGGAATGATGCAGAAGGGAGACATGTTAATAATACAGGACTGAGGCAATGGGATGTAATGGATTTGGCAAGCTGCGGATGTTGTGACTTGACGACTCGGAATTTTCTTTTTCTCTCTATTTTCTCCAGAGGCTTATACTCAGTGGAAATAGAAGCCTTCAGGTTGATTTAGGGGCAATAGTGAGAGGTTGCAATATCCTCAAACAGATGAGCAAAATTAATTAGCATTCCTCGTACTACACTATCTGTGTTGCCTGCTAAAATAATTTATTCATTCCCTGGCAACTCCAATATTTCTTGCTTATCCTTAGTTGGTCTTGAATAGTTCAGGGTGAGCTGCTCTCTTGAACAACAGTAGTCCATATTGTGTAAGTACACCCACAGTACATCAGTACCAGATTGATTCCTAGGATGGCAGGGCTGATTTAAGAAGATGGACTGGACTGGTTAGGACTATAGTCATTGGAATTTAGAGGAATAGGGGCAGTCTTCATAGAAACCTACAAAATTGTAACAGAACTAAACAGGGTAAACACAGGAAGGATGTTCCTGATTACTTGGGAGTCTAGAACCAGGGGTCACTGCCTAAGGATACTGGGTAAGAGGATTTAGGGCTGTGATAAGGAGAAATTTCTTCTCTCAGAGAGTGGCAAGCCTGTGGAACTCTCTAACACAAAAGTGGTTCAAGCCAAAACATTGATGTTTCAAGAAAGAAGCAGATACAGATCTTAGGGATCAAAGCATATGCGAGAAAGTAGGAGCAGGGTACCAAGTTGAAAGATCAGCCAGGATAATATTGAATGGCTAAGCAGGCTTGAAGGACCGAATAGCCTACTCCTGCTCGTAATTCCTATATTTCTATGTTCCCATGGGCTGTTAGGAATGAAAAATGTGCATTTGCGGATATCATAGAAAGATAAGTTTTAGTTGCAAGACGTCCTCCATGCAGGAAGAGCCTTCCAATATTCATTATGTTGGGTCATTCAAGTAGGATTATCAGCTCGGTAAGCTTCTGGACAAAGAATAATTGCAATGCTGCACAATTCTAGTTAGCCCCGGATTTCTTCAGAAGCAAGATATTCAGAAGCCCAAAGAAAGACCCGATGAAAATATATGGTTGGTAGGGGGAAGGGGTATTGTAAAAAGAACTTAACTCTGTCACTTGACCAGAACAGTCGAGTACCCCACTGATATTAATAGACTAATTAACAGATGAAAAATGGCCACTGGGGTGAGATAGGATGAGATTGCAGAGTTTGGGCAGTGCCTATGCAATGTTGTCCAATAAGCAATCAGACAGTAAAGACAATGACAGCAAAGAAAGAAAAATTAAAATGAAATTTCAGGTTTAAGAATAAAATTAAATGACACTGACACAGAAAATGCAAAGATTCATTGATACGTTTATGGGGAGGCTGATTCACGTGAGTGGGGAAGAGGATAGATGATATGGGGGCAGTGTAGATAAGGAATAATTAAAGGAGGAGGAGGCATATGTGAAGTATTAATTCACTTTGCTGCATGGCTTGTTTCTGTGCTTTTAATTCTATGTGAGTTGACAACTTAAACAATTAACCTACATTCAATTAAAATGAATCAGTAAACACATGCTTGTAGACCAACATTATCTACTGTTATTCCTAAGTTACTTTCTTTTGTTAAAGCAAGCTCATTCCTTGTTTTCTCCAAAATCATCTCCTCTTCAAAATAAGGAGATAAAATGAATAATTGGTATAACTATAGTGCTTAAAACAGAGATTAAAATATAACTAAAGTTAAGAATATATACACTAGGTACTTTTTGTGAAAAAAGATTGTTCACAATTTTGATAAATATGGCAGAAGTGGAGTTGATAACATCACAAATATATTTGGAAGTTTCAAATGCTGAGCATTTAATAAGAAACATTGACTTATTACAGTCAAATAGTGTGAATTTAAAAAGCAGGCAGTAATCTAAAGTATAAATAGGTTGGAGTCTTTCATTTGTGAATTGAATTTCAAGTGAACTCTTGCATTAGTAACTCAATTGATTAATCTTTTGTGATTTTCAATAAGCCTTTGACCAACAAATCCTTATTAAGTAATCCTAATCCAGTATCACAATACTTGTTTTCAATTATCTAATTATGAGAAGTATGATAAATGGAAAAAGGAGCTACAATTGCGAAAGCAAATCTGGTTTCCCCAGTATCCTAGAAAGTATACACAATGTCTCATGCAACATTGAACAAAAAACCAAAAGATCCCACTTTGTCCTAAACCTAGGCTGAGTTATGGCTTGACAGCTACGGAAATGACACAGCTGGCCCCTGGACATGAGGCTTGGGGAGCCTTTGCAGAATTTCTGCTCCTGATTACAAATGGCTGAGGGAGGTACTCGAATCTGGTCTGCTTCCATCAGTCTCCACAGAACTCCACCACTGACTTTCACTGACAACAATCCAACCACAGAATCACCCCATCTCAGTAAAAGTCCGTTCCTTTGGAAAGGAGAAGAAATTGGATGGGAAACAGTAAATTTGTCAATTTCCCTTCTTTAAGAATACAAACTGAAAAAGCTGTATGCATCGCTTCCTTTCTTGACAGAATTGACGGAAGTGTTGGGTGAACCAATTAACTGTCGACTGCAATTAAACATTGCATTTTTCAGAAAATGTGAAATTTGAAAAATTCACGGAGTTAAAATAATTAAAGTTAATATGAATGAATACACACGCCCTGGAGCCTGAATTCACAGCTCATCATTTCAATGCACAGAAATACTGTAAATCTCCAAACTGCACATTTGCACTGCTTGCAAATGTCTTTGCTTACAGCAGTTATCCTTCAATTACGATGAGACAGAAAAACCTGAAATCTGCTGACTGCAATAAATGGGATTACAAATAATTGTTCTTAAAGCTTCCCATCTGTGTTTACAGAAACAACATTTGAGGCATTTATTTCTGCGGAAATCGTGTGTATCGGTTTTCCAATGGAAGGATTCCCATAATGTGCATCTGCTCCACTGGTGCCAAATGCACAATTTGTGCCCAGGAGTGAATTCAGCAACAAAGGAACCAGGGTGAAACCCACTGTAGGTGAGGGCTCATACCAGTTATGGACAGAATTGAAATTCTGGATCTTTCAAACCTTTGCCACTGTTGCAGGCACCTTTCTGTCAAGATTTGGACGACCTCAATTGGATGGTTTTAATCTGCCTCATGGCTCAGTTATGAGGATTTTTTTGGGATTTCCTCTACTGCACACTATCTAATTCATAATTTTGTTGTTGGTTTGCTACCAGTTATAAAATAAAGGCGGTGTAGCGTTGTGGAAGAGTCCATATCACACAGGAGCAGGAGTGAATGATTCAGTCCATTAATATTGACTTTTCCCTTGTGTTGACCAATGTTGCTCTTATGCTATTTCCCCAATTTCTCTCTGCAAATTCTAACACTATATTTAAAGAAATATTTCTGTTTCTCTTACATACCTTAATCAATTGTGCTGAAATGCTTTGTGAAGCAATGAATCTCACATCCTCACAACTTTGCAAATAAGTTTTATTCTGCATAGCTCTTTCTTAAACTGTTCAAAATGGATTCAAGCTAAAATGTCGTAGATTTGCATTCAAAACCAGTTTTTGGAATCAAAAGGAAGTTAGCATGTGCTGTTTGAATGGTGTACCCTGTATAACATAGGGAGGTGATAGCCTAGCGGTATTATAACTAGACCATTAATTCAGAGACCTGGTACCGTCCTGGGGATCTGGGTTTAATCCTGCCATTGAATTAATCATCCAGTGATGACCGTGACATCATTGCCAATTGTTGGAAGACTCATCTGGTTCACTAAAGCTCTTTAGGAAAGGAAACTGCCATCCTTGCCTGGTCTGGCCTACATGTGACTCCATACTCACAGCAATGTGCCTTCTCAGCAATCAGGGATGGGCCATAAGTGCTGGGCTGGTCAGTGACACTCACATCCTGTGAATGCATTTTTAAAAAATAGCTTTGAGCAGAACTATTGGCTAATGTTTTAAAATAAATAGGTTGGTGCAGTCATGCAGTTTGATGGGTAATTGCATCACTTGATGTGGCAGATCAAAAAGGTCTGACGTTTACTCATCAACCTGATCTAAACAAGTTGATCTAAATCTGGTAACAATAAAAAGTGTATTGATCCTCAGTAACCCTGGGACAGGAAAAGAATTCCAGTGGCCTTTGCTCCAAAGGAAGATTTTGAGGTGGGGACCAGATCGGACTCAGCCATGTTTCAGTCCAATAAGGTTCCAACATGAGCAACGGTTGGCAGGGTGACCCTCAATAACCCTAGCAAGAGCCATCAGCTTCAGGAGGAAATGACCAAACACCTTCCTTTTGCTCCTAAGTTCAAGGTTCCTTAAAAAAACAAATCAAGTAACGGTGCTGGGGCAAGCCTGATAGCTGACCTATTTTTTCCTATAGTGTGATATTCATTGAAAAGAAGTAAATAAAAACCACATTGCTCTTCTCTGAGCGTGTTTATCACTTCCTGCTCTAACACATATTAGTAATCAGTACAGACCACGCATACAGAAGAAGATGATTTATCACGGACTAATCCAATATAGCTTCAGAGGTCAAAGATTAATCCAAGGAAGTCATGATTGAATTGCTTCCAACTAGGCAGGCTATTTCACTTGATTGTCAGCAGAAATCCAGAAGGCACAAGCTTAAGGCCAGCAACCTGCAAGAAGGGCTATAGGTTCCTCATGGAGCACTGCATATTTGTAAATTAACACCTGACTACACAGGGTTAGTAATAGTGACAGGTAATCTTTCTACGTGCAACCTAAGAGCATTTAATGATGCAAAGTGGATAAATGGTCGGTTCATAACACGCATATATTTCACTTCAATTAGCATTACATTTAATCCCACCCACAAAATCGGTACAATGCAAGTGATAAGTTCCATCTGTTTACATCATAATAATAATATTAACAGGACAGCAGTTTCCATCACTGAGTGATTTTCATCAAGTTTTGGGTCAATGGACTGAGGAGTGGCAGATGGAGTTTAATTTGGATAAATGTGAGGTATTGGATTTTGGTAAAAAAAACAAGTACTGAACTTATACAATTAATGGTAGGGCCCTGGATAAGAACCTAGTCGTCCTAGTCAACGTAATTTGTTGAAATCTATGTCACAGGTAGACAGGTTGGTTAAGAAAGCATTTAGCACACTTGCCTTCATTGCTCAGACCATTGAGTATAGGATTTGGGACATCACGTTTAGGTTGTACAGGACATTGATCAGGCCTCTTCTGGAGTACTGTGCACAGTCCTGGCTACCCTGTTGTAGGAAGGATGTTACTAAACCAGAGAGGGTTCAGAAAAGATTTACCAGGATGTTGCTGGGAATGGAAGGTTTGAGATATAAAAATAGACTCGAAAGGCTGGGACATTTTTCACTGGAGTGTAGGAGGTTGATGGTTGATCTTAAATCATGAGGGGCATAGACAATGTGAATTTCCCCAGGGTGGGGGAGTTCAAAACTAGGGGACATGTTTTTAAAGTGAGAGGATGAAGATTTAAAAAGGACATGAGGGACAACATTTTTACACAGAGAGTGGTGGATGCAGCTGCAGTTACGATGTTTAAAAGACATTTGGATAAGTTCATGAATAGGAAAGGTGCGGAGGGATACGGGCCAACTAGAGTCATAGATTTGTATAGCACACAAATAGACCCATCGGTCCAACACGTCCATGCCGACCAGATATCCTAGATTAATCCAGTCCCTTTTGTCAGTATTTGACCCATGTCCCTTTAATCGCTTCCTAATTTAGTTTGGGGACATGGTCTGCGTAGACTGGTTGGACCGAAGAGTCTGTTTCCATGCTGTATGGCTCTATGACACTATGATATTTTATGTAATATATCAATAGAATCATACATCTGGAATTTCCGTAAGTTTCGCTTAATCTCATTGACATTCAGTCAAAGCCCAGTCCCGCATTGGAAAAGATAGCCACCTTCAGAGGTGCCTGAAAAAGACATGGGCTACAGCACAAAAATGTTATGAAACAAAGAAATAAATGTGCCCAACAGTGGCACACTTAAATATATTTTACATAAACCTATGGTTCACCATTTTGCTCCACTCTTCCCCTTATCAAGAAAATCTGCTCCTTGCTAGTGTGTAATAATTTCCAACAAATTGCAACCAAAAGAACTGCGGATGCTGTAAATCAGGAACAAAAACAGAAGTTGCTGGAAAGGCTCAGCAGGTCTGGCAGCATCTGTGAAGAAAAATCAGAGTTAACTTTTCAGGTCCGTTCTGAGGAAGGGTCACTGGTCCCGAAACGTTAGCTCTGACTTTTCTTCACAGATGCTGCCAGACCTGCTGAGCTTTTCCAGAAACTTCTGTTTTTGTTCCAATAAATTGCATGTGGTCTATTGACACTCATGTAGGAATTAATGATCCATACCACGACTCTTTGTACAACCACAAAATATATTGGGCTTTAAATGAAGAGAATAGTAAATGGTTAAGAAGAATAAAAAGTATTTCACCGAGCTGAACTCTTAGGCTGGTGGAAGGAAGCTTTTAAATCTATTGGACTATGTGAGCAATTTGGTTCAAATGCGTTCACCCCCAAATCCTTTCAAGAATAACTAAAGATGTTGCTTGTCATATCCTCATGGTGGAATTGAAAGGTGCCATCTTACTGAGACCAATCTTCTGTGGAATTCAGCCAGTCAGGCTAGAGCAATACAAGTTGTTATGGCAGATTTATATTCTACTTAAATACTCACAATGGCATTGAGGAGATGGTTCATAGAATTCCCTCATTTGGATAGGGACCACACATGAGATCCCCTGCTGGTTTCTCCTTCTCTCTAAGCCTGGAACAGGAAGGCCACCAACAGCACTCATTCATTGATCAGCTAATTCAGACTTAACCAGTGAGTGAGCGCAGACCCTCTTGCTGCGCTAACTGGTGGGGTTAATTCCCTCCAAGGATCAGTTAATGACCCATAAACTCAAGTCCGCGTTTGTTTCAATTAATCAGGGTAAAGCGTGCATTTGAATAGTATGAACAGAAATCAAAGTAACACAGGGTAAAAGTATATCCAAGCACTGATGTATTTATCCACTGAACTTCTCAGGGGACACAGTCAGCTGATTTTGGAACCAAAATGGTGCAATTTAAGGGGAGATGTTCGTATTGTGGTAATGAAATAACATTAGTAATCCAAAGGCCCGAGTTAATAATTCTGGATTATGATCTTGAATCCCACCAAGGCAGTTGGGGGAATTTAACTAATAAATCCAATATTTACTTTGAAATCTGAAATTGAAAGCTAGTCTCTGTAATGGTGGCCAGAAAATTACCATTGATTTTAATTTTTAAAAAGTCTGGTTCACTAATGTGCTGGGAAAGGAAAACTGCCATAATTTCTTGTTCTGGCCTACATGTGACTCGAGATCCACAGTAAAGTGGTTGCCTCTTAATTGCTATCTGAAATGACTACACAGTTTAAGACCAGTTAGCGATGGGCAACAAAATGCTGGCATTGCCAGTGAAACACCCATCCCATGACAGAATTAGAATTAAAAACACTTGGATTAAACCTTTAATTACTGGATTAGTTAGCTCTCGAGTCTCATTATGTGGTGAAATTAAAGTGAGAAAAGCAAACTTAAAAGAAATCTTTTGCAGCATTTGTGACGGTAGTGGACATTCAAGGATGTAACCTTTGTCTTAAAGGATTTATCTTCTGCCCCTTCACGCTTTATCTTTTGAAGGCAATCCATGGTGAAGACCAGAGATGAGTGCTATAAAGTCCCTGATCAACTTAGGCCATCCCCTTTCTTTATAAACTATTAGCTTCAGTAAGGGCTCAATATGTACAAGCTTGGTCTCAGTGTATCTCTGCATTTTGAATTGGCTTGTATGTATTCAGCATCTTTCAGTGACCTGACCCAGGTACAATGCTTCCTCAATTCTGCAGTGTTTGGATATGCATACCTTTAAGGTGTTCTTTCCAACAGACATTGGTTTCTCAGTAAGAAAAACAAACTCTTCCCCGTAATAAAATTGAAGTAGCCAAGAACTGGCCACAGATCACCAAGTGACCCTGGCATTAAATAAAGACAAAAGTAAATGGTTGGGCAGGATAAAAGACAGCCACTCACAATTTCACTGAGCTGAATTCTTTAGTCTGGTAGAAGGAAGTCTTAAAATCAATTGTAAGCATGGGCTGCAACATTTGCACTAATGCCCAAAAGACAGCAACTGCTGAGTTAAAAAAAGAAACTTCTGGTTTAGTAGCAAAAAAACTCAGACCTTTATCTTTGTTGTGCGATAAAGTACCCGTGAGAATATTTTAAATTCAATCGATCCATTATCAGTCCTGTGGCAACAACAAAGCAAAACACAAAGTCACGAATAAGGTCAGTTTAAAATGGCTTAAAATCTCTTTTGAGTGCAGAACTAACACTTTAAAATGTCAGTTTGTAATGTATGATACCGAGAAAAATATATTATTAACAGGTATGATAGCAGATCATTAAACAGCATTATACATTGATGAAAAATGTTGCTCTATTACTTACTGTTTCCCATTCATTGCATGCTTACAATAGCTTACTTATTGAGGTTGATTTAAATCAGTGGAGTGCATTCCAAAGGTCAGCTTATTGTATCTGCTGTGGTGTCTGTCCCAGTTCTTAGTTACTAGCAACGTTATTCTCCTGACAATCCCACTACCTTTCACCTTTGTCCACCACCACATCACACTACAAAGAGCTGCTCAGTTTCACTTTGTTCCAAAATTATTCTAGATTCACAAAAAGAGTTCCATTGTTCACTTCAGGTTCTTAAATCTAGCAGTATGCATGGCAAAGGAAAGCCACTGGATTGTAGAAAGTGCCTTTATAAATGATCACCTTATTCAGAATTCTGGGGATTGTTATTCGATGGCAAATATAAAGCTCATCCCATTATTCCTGTCCGTATCCTTTGAGTTGATTTTACCCTTGGAGTGACAGAGTGTAAACATGGTGTCTCTGTACTGGAGTGGAAGAAAAGAAAATTTTTTTGTAACAGGTGTGTCCATGATAACTGCTATATGGTAAGGAGATGTGTATGCTTTGGGGCAAGTGAAAAAAGCCAGCCAAAGAGAGAAGGAAAATGAATTATAAAAATACATTGCTGTGAAACCAGGCAAGTCTCACACAAAATCAAGGTCAACAAATCTCAGCTCAGATAATGGTTGAATCAGTATAACTGACAATAGCATCGCTGGGTTAGGGAATAGAAAAGTCAACCAAGGTTTATTGTTCACTTGATTTAGACTGAGTTGTGATGTGTCACACATTGCAATTGAATAGTCTATCAATATCCAGTAATGAAAACAGAAAATGCTGGAAATACTTAGCTGATCTGTCCTGCATTTATAGTGGGATAGCTGGCAAAACGGTTGGCCGGGGCTGGGGGAGGGGGTGGTGGGAATATGCCAAGAGGGAAGGACCCTCATGTCTCCATGCCATGTCACCAGTAGCAGGAAAGTTAGGGACTCAGCTGCTCCTCTGGGCAGCAAGTGGTACAATTTCAGCTTTTTTTAAAATTTGATTACGGAATTCAGGCTTGCCTGATATTTATTGCTTATCCTTCATTGCCCTGAACAAGATGGGGGTGAATGATCCTCTTGAACTGCTGCAATCATTAGGGTACAGTAACAGCCACGGTTTTGTTGAGAAGGGTGTTCCTTGAACTTAGAGTCATAAAGTCATAGAGCTGTATGGAAACAGACCTTTCGGTCCAACTCATCCATGCCGGCCAGATATCCTAAATTAATCTAGTCCCATTTGCCAGCATTTGGCCCATATCCCTCTAAACCCTTCCTATTTACGTACCCATCCAGATGCCTTTTAATTGTTGTAATTATACCAGCCTCTGCCACCTCCTCTGGCAGCTCATTCCATACACGCAGCACCATCTGCCCCTAAGGTCACTTTTAAATCTTTCTCTCTCACTTTCAGCCTATGCCCTTTGATTTTGACCCAACAATAGTGAAAGAATGGTGAAATAGTTCCAAATTAGGATGGTGTGTGATTTGAAGGGAAATTTGCAGGTAGTGGTGATGGTGGTGGTACCATGCAATTGCTGCCCTTGTCCTACATGTGGCAGAGATGACAGATTTGGAAGGTGCTGTGGGAGAAGACTTTGTGAGTTATTGTAGTGCATCATGTCAATGGTACACACTGCCGCCACTGTGCATTGGTGATGAAGGGAAAGCTTGTTGAAGGTGGTGGGTAGGGTGCCAATCAAGTAATCTGCTCTGTTCTGAACGGTGTTGTATTTTTTAAGCATTGTTGGAGCTGCACTTACCCAGACAAGCAGAAAGTGCTCTACCTCATTCCTGACCTGCTGTTGTTGCCACAGTATTTCTAAGTAGCCAAGTAAGGGCAAACACTTGGCTCTGCAAGCATTTTACCTGCAGGAGGAGGATCTGTCACAATGTGAGGACACCATTGGGGTTGCCCAGCAAACACATGACGGGGGGATTCCTTCCTTTGTGGGCACTGCCTGCCAACAGTGGCTCCCCTGGAGACTACTGCAGTAACAGCACTGCACTGGGATTTCACAGATACTGACAAAATTCATGTCCCGATATGTGATCTCAATCAAGACAAATGAGCAGTTAGCTGAATATAGATTTTTTTAATTATAGAACCCCTACAGTGTGGAAACAGGCCATTCAGCCCAGCAAGTCCACACTGACCTTATGACCAGCACCCCACCCAGATCTACCTGATCCCAGTAATCCTTCATTTTCCATGGTTTACGCACCTAACCTACACATTCCGCGACACTATGGGCAATCTAGCATGGCCAATCCACCTAACCTGCACATTTTTGGACAGTGGGAGGAAACCAGAGCATCTAGCAGAAATGATGCAGACACAGGGAGAACGTGCAAACTCCATACACACAGTCACCCGAGGGTGGAATTGAACCCGGGTCTCTGGCGCTGTGAGGCAGCAGTGCTAACCACTGAGCCACCGAGCCACCATGCTGCCCAATATGCTGCTGCCAACACAAAACTTTGTGCAACCATAGAGAAATTCCTTCAGGAGAGGAAGAGATATCTGAGAAGAAAACTGATTGGGAGAGCGATAACTAGACTGAATGTGCCAATACAACCTGAACCTGCCATTCACTAGGGTATAGGATTGATTACACTGTATCACTGACTCTCCAGCCCTGGGCTCCCTGCTGTGAACATGAAACTGAGAATTATTCATAGAATCCCTACAGTGTGGAAACAGGCCATTCAGCCCAACATGTCCACACTGACCCTCAGAGCATTCCACCAAAACCCATCCCCTAATCTACACATCCCTGAACACTACAGGCAATCTAGCACGGCCAATCCACATAGCCTGCACGTCTTTGGACTGTGGGAGGAAACCCATGCTCACAAAGGGAGAATGTGTAAACTCCACACAAACGGTCACCTGAGGGTGGAATCAAACCTGGGACCCTGGTGCTGTGAGGCAGCAGTGCTAACCACCGTGCCGCCCTTAAACATAACTCATCCCTACCAAGCTTCAGCATAACAAGCCAACCAACACGACAAGCTATCAGCACAAGAGACAGCGGCGTTTTTATTCTTTACACGTCTCCTGCTCTCCTTTGCACTCTTCTAATGAATTTGTTTTCAGTCATTACAGAGTTTAACCCCAAATTATCATTTTTGTTTTACCAGTAATCAATTTAGTTTAAAGAAGATATTTCCATTAAAATAATTCAATAGGTCGCAATGAAAGCAATATATTAATTGAGCAATTGAGATCATTATCTTCGGCTCTGACGGCAGCTAAAGGTGGGCAGTCACTACTGGGCTCTTAAGTGCCGCTACTTCCCAGGAATGAATACTTTCAAAATAAATGTGGACAATGGTAGATAATAAAAGAAAGACATGAATCCCCTTAGGATATAGTAGGTCAGACAGGGAGGGTCAATAAAAGGAAAGAAGATTTAAATAATCAGGAATAAGCAAATAAAGTTTTCAGTGAATGTCTTTAACGTCTGTGGTTGGAGAAGAATAGGTCACAAATGAACCAGAGCAACAAGACCTATGTTTAAGGAAAAGAGGAACATGTTGCTCTCTCACTGACATATTCTGACAATTTTTTTCAATTTTCTTTTAACTTAACATTTCATTTTTTAATGCTCTGTTCAGTTTTTGTACATTCCCAATCTTCAGCATTATCACTTTGTTACAGTCAAGATTCAGTGTATTAAGTCCTGTGGGAAATTGCATCCATTGAGTAAACTCTTCAGCTCACTCATTTTGCCCCACTTTCTTTAGCCTCCAGATTTCAAAATCAAAGACAGGCATTAACTAATCGCCTCTCCTTGATTCACCTTGTCTTCAGTCCTATGTGTTACCACTTTGATTGGTGTCATTCACTTCAGCTCTTCATCTTGGTTTTGTCAGTTAAAACATATTCAGTGATTCACAATTGTTTGAAATTAATGTGCACGTCCATTTAACAGCAATGTTACACACATGTACAGACTTTTGAAGATAGCTAAGATCCCTATGGTTCGTACTAGTCATCGGACAACTCACTGGTCACACCAATCATAACTAATCTTTCCTAATGACACTTTGCCAGCATATTTCCCTCTGTTTTTGTCCAAATGTAAATTTGCCTAAAAAAAAGCTATTTGCCTGCTCCCTAGAGACAATCTTTAATTCATCATCACATGGCACAAATGGAAACACAAATCGAGCCAAATAGATGACAGCCTTTCATAATCAAATGTCAGTGAATAATTAGGAGGATGGGTTCTTTAAACCCATTCTTCACTTGTAATTATTTGGCAAGAGTTTTTAGATGATTTATGTCTCGATTTTTCATTGTTTGCCTTTTATGTTTTTTTCACTATTGAGTCTATTGTGCTTTTTAAGCAATATTCTTGCCTTTTTCTTCCTTTTTTTAAATGACACAAAATTTCACAGATAAACACCAGCTTCTCTCACTAATATTCAATTTGACAGACCTACTTCTGTCAGACAACATCTGATTAGTTGAAAATTTATCTGGAACCAGTGACAACTGAAGACACTGTGCCATGCAGAGGAGATTTACCAGTTTCTATCTGCCAAATAGAGGTTAAGCACTGCCACACAAGTACAAAGGAGGAGATGGAGGGAATATCAGCCTGAGTGTTGATCTCCTCATTTCCCATGGAACAGCTCAGAACAGTGCAGCCAGGCTCCTGCAGTAAGTTACCTGCTACATGATTGATCTCCAACAATGTGACCTGTACACCAATACAAAGTTGCACTGATGATGTTATAGTGTTTCCTGGTGATGGACTTCTCTCAGCTGCCTTTTGGATTGGGCCAGTTGGAGGACCATCATTTTAAGTCTGGTCGTATTGACAATAAGCATCAGGCAGTCAACAGCCAGACTGGCAAAGTGCTAGAATAAACTTGAGCAAACTTTGTACTCATCTTGCATTCGTACAATTCATTCAACCCAACATAAACAAGGCCAATTCAACAGCAGGACAACAAAGTTGTATAACAGTTAGACATGCAGTGGAAGGAATCTGCAATATAAATAATATAAATAAAGCATATAGACCAGGAGCTTATAGGCTATGAACTGTGCTAAACTTGATTTGAAAATGGATGGCAATGATAGAGATATCACTGGCCTCAGCACCTCTAAATTAGGGAAGGTGAGAAAATATCAGTGTGAGCTCCTATGCATCCTCCCTTTGAGGGTAGCAGTTGAGGTAAAGATGAAGGACAGCTGTGATGCCATGAGCCAGAGTGTAACCACTTGATACAAGTTCAAGATGGTAGTTGATACCCAGAGAGCCATAATTCAGCAAGGATTCAATATGTTTGAGAGTGCTGGAGAAATGGATTTGAACAACCAAAAGCTTTGTCATCTTTGACCAACTATTGCAAATCCTGTGGCAACCATATAGCTAGTGTGTCTGGATAAGACAGTCATTTCAATTAGTTCAGAGGGAAATAACAGCAAAGACATAAGCCTGGATTTTCAGTCCCAGGTCGTGAATGCAGATTCAGGACAATTCTCAGCCCAGCAAATCCACCCTGGCAGAAATTGGCTCAGAAGGTCAATTTTTGGTCCAGGATGATGGGTTTCCTGGGATTTGGGTTGAGTGACCTAGAGCAAGAGCTAAGGTTGCTGGGTGTGGAGGTGGCTTGTTTGGCAGGTCTGGCTCAGTGCACCAACAATGACTAAATCACTGACTAAAACAAAAAGAAAATGCTCTCCAGCTGTCATCCATTGACTCCTCACACACTCCCCCTATTCTATCCATTCAATACATACCACCTCATGACCCACACCCCATAACATCTCATCCCCTCCAAGTTAACCTAGACCAGTCACTCATCTCACCTAATTGCTCATTCTCTCCATGGCATCTCAGGCCCATCTATTGCTCCTTCTAGTTCTGCCCATGCCCTTCTATCTATGCCCATTCGCCCCTTACCATCTATGCCACCCAATATCCCCCACCCAACTTATGAAAATGATATACTTCATTCTCTCTCTCAAACTATTTACTTAAAGATACAACTACTATAATTGATAATGTTAGATGATAAAATCAATTATGTATGACAAATCCTATAATAGCAGCCTCCAGGCTTATGTCAATGAGTGAAATAGAAAGCACTGATTTTTTTGTAAACTCCATACATTTCTTTCAGTTGGAGCTCAGCACAGACAAATGACTTGACAACTTTGATAGTGAGTTTTAAAGGTTCCAATGAGCTTTAACAATTCATTGATAGCTTGCCAGTTCTTTGACAGCTTTGGTAATGCAAGTGCGTTCATGCATTTCTAATGGGCATTGCATTTATCTTGAACTATCCCAAATGGCACTTGACATCTCCCAAAAATATCCATACTCAAGGAGGGTAACTTGCCTCTTCAAAAGGGTATGTTTCTATCTGAGCACATCTATAAGGTTTGGCTCTATGCTACCAGATCTAACCTGTACACTTCCAGTTTCACACACCTACTTCACCAAGATCACACATGAATTAAAACAGCTGCTGATTTAGACAGGTAGCTGCGTCTGGGAGCTAAAGATGGACAATTTCAAACTTACGCCTTCCGCCTCCACTCCCCACTATGAAGGTGGTAGAGGTCAGGTTCAGGTGTTCGGGGTTGGGACTCCTGGATTCAGGTCCCTTCTGATGCCTTTGGAAAATGTAGGCTTTACAATCAACAACAGCTACTTCCATTAAAAATAAACACATTTGTGTAAGCAACAGTAATCTTTCACCAAGTAAGCTCGTAACCTGAAGCAAATATAGAGATTGCTGGAAAAGCTCAGCAGGTCTGGTAGCATGTGTGAACAAAAATCAGAGTTAACGTTTAGGGCTGAGGGAGCTCCTGAAAGGTTAACTCGGATTTCTCTTCACAGATGCTGACAGACCTGCTGAGATTCTCCAGCAATCTCTATTTTTGTTTCTGATTTACAGCATCTGCAGTTCTTTTGGTTTTTGAGGTTGTAACATGTCCCACCTTGAGCTGGACAGCCTGCTTTGTCATTTAGAAATTCATCTTTCTCAGTCCATTCCTTGTTTTATAATGCAAACATTAACAGTGATTCTGCAAGCTACATCTCTGCCAATGTTGCTCCCTGCTGTTGGCGCAAATAATAAGAATCTTATGGCTTCAAATACCAGACAATTGAGCTAACAGGAGATTGTTTTGTTTTACAAACTTCATTAACAGCACTGTTAAATATAGATAGGGCATAATCACCAGAGTTTGGAGGGCAGAAGTAGAGTTGTTTTGGCATTTTATCCTGGATCTTTTTCCAAAAGACACATGAATACTCATATCTATCCCTCAGCTTACTTACACATAGCAACATCAGTTGAATAGGCATGTCCATGGACTCCCTCTTTAATTTCTATTTATGGAGTGCTTGCATGTTGTTGATTCAAACTTGCTCTGATTGTAATCACAGGGCAATCTGGTTTTCATACCTATTTGCCTTGCTTTCTATGCAATTGGGACAGACACATACCCAGTTATGGATAGCAAGAACTGCAGATGCTGGAGTCAGAAGTAACACAGTACGGAGCTGGAAGAACACAGCAGGCCAGGCAGCATCAGAGGAGCAGGAAAGTTGACATTTCAGGTCGGGACCCTTCTTCAGAAATAATTTCTGAGGAAATGTGTTTTTCCAGCTCCATACTGTGTTATCACATTCCCAGTTATTACAATTTCAAACACAAATGTTATTACTAAACAAGTCTGAACAAAAGCTCAATGATTTTTAATTTGTTGAGAAAGTATAAGAGGTAAAAATAATACATCAGCCAGCTTAAAAGAAGTTTATCAGCCAACCATGAAAGATGATATGCAATAGTCTTGACTAACAGAAAGCAGCAGTAGATGCCCATCTAAGGTCATGTTGACCCTGCTGAAAATTTGATGCTACATTTCTGGCATCTTGTGATTTCAAAAGCATCCTTTCCAGTGTTAAGGCTATTGAGTTTGCAATAAATTTTCACCAGCAGATTAAGCGCCTTATGACTCTGGGCACATCCCAGCTTCTGTTGCAATCCTATTAGACATAACAAATGTCAACATTTTCCTTTCCACATACCTACAGCAGAATCTTACCTGAGTCTTTTGATCAAGAAATGTTGCTGAGACTCAGATATTCCACTGTCCTTCTGTGTGAAGATTTACCTCAATACTTACAACACTGAGGACTGAAAAAAGCTATTCAACCTTTACTAACCCTGACCTTTCCCACACAGTTTCTCACTGTATTTTAAAAATCCCAACGGTTTGCTTAGTTAACTGGTTTGGTTTAAAGTCACTTTTCACAAACTTAGGTTTTTCTCTAATGATCTGACAAGCCAGATACACTTTGAAGTTACATTCTGGGTTTATAGCACAAATGCATTTTGCAAATTGCTCGGATTTCTTTTTTATATGCTTCTCAGCCACAGCTCAGTTATCTGTAATTTTGCATTCTTCAATCTGTCATAGTGGTGTTGAGTGACTGTGTCCTTGTATCTTTAAAAAAGCAGCAACAGAATTTAATTATATGTATGAGGTCACGTCAGCAGTGACAAAAACCTTATATTGAGTTGATAAGTGTAAAAATAAAATGACAGGCGAGCATTTGCACATCTTTTATGTTTATTAATACAGACACTTGCGTATTACTGCTGGTTGCTGTCACCAGCCCTTTTTAAATCAGGAATAAACAATTTACTGTATGTATTGGCATGAAAAAAGAGTAATTTACACAAGGGAAAGTATAAAATAAGAAAAGGTCATTCAGGATATTAAGCTTCATTCGGCACACCACATATAACTTACAACTCTATAGAACGAGAAGATTCTTTAGAGTGATAGAAGAATCCTTACAGTCTGGAAACAGGCCATTCGGCACAACAAGTCTATACCAACTCTCTGAAGAGCACCCCACCTACCCAATAACCCTACATTTCCCATGCCATTCCATCTAACCTACACAAATCCTGGACACCATGGGAAATTTAACATGGCCAATCCACCTAAACTGCACATCTTTGGACTGTAAGAGGAAACCAGAGCAAACCCAAGCAGACACGGGGAGAATGTGCAAACTGCACGCAGACAGTTGCCAGAGGTTAGAATTGAACTTGGATCCCTGGTGCTGTGAGGCAGCATTGCTAACCACTGAGCCACTGTGCCACCTCAAGTGCTTTACCAAGTGAGGTTAAAAACAATTTTGAACATCACAGACGCTCCCACAATTAACAGGAAAGGGCTTTGTCAAAGGTAATTACATCACACAATGTACAAGATGAATTGCAGCTACAGCAACTCATCAAAGGTTTTGGACAGTGCCCTCAAAACCCATGACCTCTACCACCTAAAAGGACAAGAGCAACAAATGACTGGGACCATCACTACTGGCAAGTTCATCTCCAAATCACAGACCATCCTGACTAGGAACTGTATCATCACTGTATCACCGTCCCTGGAATTCTGGAGTTCCCTCCATAATAGCACAACATGGACTGCAGTGATTCAAAAAGGTTGTTCACTATCATCTCCTCAAAGGCAACTTGCATGGGCTACAAATACTGCCCTTGCCAGCAAAGCTCACATTCCTATAAGCCAACAAAAAAACACCTGGCTGATTTAACTGGATAAAATGAATCACAGATTATGCTAAGTGATCTGAGCTCAACTGTGGATTTAGGAGGATAGATCTGAATAATTTTTAGCATCCTGAGGTACAAATAGGAGAAAACTCTGCTCCCAACCTGCATCCAGTGGCTTTAATGGAGAGAGATAAATACATTCTGTAATCAAACTTTACTCTGGACCAAGTTATCCTGAAAAAGTAATTGATTGCTCTCTCTTTAGCCATACCCAGGTGTTAACTTTAGGCTTTTTAATTCAAACTGAGTAAAGCACCCTCTGGTACTTCACTCAAGTGACTAGACTTCAGTCTTCAAGCCTTGACCATGATGTCAACTATACACTGGGATCTGAAACTACATGCAAACTATCCTTGCCACACAGTGCTCATGTGCACTTTACACCATAAAGTACAGTATTGGGAGTATTTTCCCTGACTAATACATAAGGATTATCATAGAAACACTGCTGCCTTGTAAGCTGATATCATCGAATTCAGCAAAGATCGCGCTGTCTCTTTAAGACTTTGTCAATATAGAAAAAGGGTACTCAAATTCCACAGTGACATGTAAATAAAATCAACTCCTTAGTTATGAAGTCTTGTGCTGATTAGGCCCTCAAACCAACATCAAAGAATCAAATCTGACTCTCAACTCCCTGGGGTAGGGAGGCCACAGCTGTCGATCGAAGCAATTTATTAAAGCACTCTAAGAAGACCCTCCAGAGGGACTCAACTCTTCGCTCCAGACTTTGCAGCAATATAGGTTCCAAATCTTTTTATAGTTTTATTTATTTATTTACATCACCATATAGAAGTGATTTGCTGCATCAAACATATCGCTCAGCCAAGAAGGAAAATCAAAGCCATCAAATTAAATCAAAGACGCAAACCATTTCATGTTAAGAAAGCAGGAATTAAAAATTGATTTTTTTAGAAAAAGGAAAACAGATCCCAGCTGACTGCTTGCAACCCACTAAAGTAGAGATGCATATGCTCACCAATCAGGGCTTGCACCAAATTTATTAACCAAAGACTCTCAAAGGAACTCAGAAAATGAGCATGTTTAAGGTGCAGAATTTAATGTCAGAGCAACAATTAATGAACCACCTAGTCCCACAAAGGTAATTCCCCATAATGTCTGACATTGTTCCTCACTTCCCCAAAACAACAGCTGGTGGACCTTTGGCTCCCTTCAATGGATAAACAATTCATAAATGTCCAACAGTGAAGGTTGACTGGTTACTGTTAAAACTCCAATTCTGAGGGTGAAACGAGGTTGCATCTCTCATTTTAAGTCCAACGGAATTGGTGACCCGACAATCAATCCAATGGGGCTCAGTTTTCTTCTAAGTTTTGTGCATGAAATGGCTGGTGGGTGACATCAAGCTCTTCATCTACCATTCAGCTACAATTCCCATCCAGTCCGCCATGATTTTGCAGCGAGTTGGGAAACAGGAAAGCACCAATCTAACCTGAGAGAAACACGATGTAGTAACAGCTCTGATAACAGGGCAACAGTTTACAACTGGTTGCTGGTCCCAGTCTGCTCCTGTGATTTTTCTGCCTGCCAATAATTCCTCCCTCCACTCATTTCTCCCACTTTGATGCCCCACTTCGGCCTCACCTCTGCACAAGAGCTGCCTGATTTCCTTCACCTCCCTGATTGGTCAGCTCCCAATCAGGGTATTCAATCAGAGTAGCCAGGTTAACACAATTATCACAATGAGGCCCAAACACAAAAAATAGCTGTGCAAGTGCAATGATCATTCTGTCTGTCTGATATACACACAATACTGTAAAATCAAGCCACTTGTACGTGTACATATGTTTATCATTCCATGGGTCAAAACTGCAAGTGTATTTCCATTGATTTTAATGGAAAGCAAAATAAGACAGGGGCAAAACTGGCAACTTATCAAATCCCATTAGCTTTCCGATCACAGGTTTGGTTAAAATTGCCTTCAATGGTCTTTTATTTTGCAACACCTTGACAAACTTTTAGGGTGGGTACACATTGTCATGGAAAGAGCTCAGAAGAAAATTATCTATATTTGTGCAAAAGTTGCTCCAGGGCTTTATCGTAATTCTGATTGACACTTAACAGACTGCACTTATGCGATTGATGTGTACAGTCAGTTAATGTTGGCAGTTTCTCCTCTCTGGTATTATACAGGGTGTCCATGCCTCAGGCTCAGTTCTTGTATATGCCAAATGCACACAGATTACAACATGTCAATTAATGTAACTGTAGGGATTTTCTGTCACTCTGTTCACGTGTACGTTACACACTTGATAAAATAAGGTGTCTCAGTTTTGTTCAGCTGTATATTCCTATGCTAACTCCTTGCAATTTCTCATTTGGTCAGATTAGCCTATTTTGCACAGTTTAACGGCAATTCTAATATTTAAGAGCAGAAGAAATTGCATTCAGTGGTCATACAGAACTGATAGCTATTTGTTCCTGATCTGTGGTGTACATCTGACAACCACGTGGCTTGTGCAAGAAACTTCTGATTATGCACACTCTTCATTTTCCACATGTTACAAATAAAAAATATCAGCAACACAAAATATCCAGTGGACACTGTTACAATGAGAATGTGGACAGAATATAACAGAGTAGCTGCAGCTATGCAGCGCACATCAAATTACTTTCAATTACACTTATGTTAATAGCCGCAAAAGAACTGGCTGAAAGGCATCCTTAGTCATCACTGATTGAAGATGGTTCCAAATCCACTGAGGATACATTGATAATGTCATAATGGTATTGGCATGTCACAATGAATTCAATGACTAGTTAGGGGAAGGAACATACATAGTGCAGTATTCAGGAACAAGAAATGCAGGATGAATAACTCTTTCCCAAGAGTGATTGCAATGCAATAATCTTATTGAAGGATTCAGAGAGGACATGAATAGAGTACCCTGAACCAAAGGGATGTCATTGCTGCTTTATTCACTAAGTATAACTGAATTTATTTTTTTCATTCTTTTCTTGCTGTCAGTAAGCTTTCACGTCACTGCTAATGGTTAGTCTGAAGACAAATTAACATTTGTCATTCTGTGCCTTAAAAATTGCACGGAGACAGTGCCTCTGCCACAGACCATGCCAAAGTTAACTTGATCCATTGATTGTTTTGTGGTATCATGAACATGCTATCCAGAACAACAAAGATCATTCAGCCTGCTACCAGCACCCCAGAATTGCTTTGTGTAAATTCTGTCACCTTAAGGACCTATTTGTTTCTGATCCACAATCTAGTGAGTTCATTGCAACAAGACTGCCTTGAATGATGCAGATGTTTTTACAAGAACAAAAAAGTTCTGTTTCAGTGGCATTTAGAAAATGGATATATTATTTCAAAATTAAGTTTTTCATTTCAACTGTGACTGACAACTGCATCTTCAACAGATTTGATAGAAAATAGGATAGAAAACAAAGGCTTCCTGCATAGAGGAGCTAAAGTAATGCGCAGAGTTGAAGTAGAACCATTGTAGGTTAATGGCTGTGTCAATGCTAATGTTAATTTTGTTCCCCTGTACTAGAAAGCCAAAGAAAAACAAATGAAAGGGAATTCAATTTAATGATAATTTATTACAACTGCCCAATTCTTTAAAAGGATTCTAATTGTTTCAAGGCACCACAGATACATCATTGCAAGCACAACAGGATTAATAACATCAGGATGTCACAAAGCTTTTTTTTAAGAGGAATGTTGTTCCCCTCAACTGCTTGGTACTAGAATATTTTTCCACCTTTGCAATTCATGTCAGTATCCAGTTGGTCAGGTTTTACATGGACTAGATAGAACGCTTCCTCTGCTTTGCCTCTAAAGGGGAGTCCAAGGGAACATTTTGTATTTACCACACAAGCCAGCCTTGGCTTCTTGAAAGTGAGATTGCTAGCTTTGTGCCAATTAGTTGCTGAATTATGAACACTTTGTGTTGTGGACTCCTGCCCATTAGGAGCTCCACTGAATCTTTGCAACCACCAAGGAAAAAAACTATTTGCATTTCATCAGTTTCAATCACATTTGATGCCAAATGTAGAAATGAAGGGGCAGTGTATTTAACACCCAATCCATCCCAGGAGAAAAAAGTAAGGGAACATTTTTTCAATCAACACATCACATATGGCGATCTTAGAATTATTGCTCCATTTGTTTTGGAATCCAAGACAAATAGATTTCTAGTTTACCAGTAATTTCAAATTAATATTCTGTATTCATTGCTCAAAATGCAGTCTTCCTGGGGAGGTGAAATGCAGTTTGTACGACCATTTTGTAATGCCACTATTCATCTCATAAGTGTGAGCCTGAGCCTCCTGTCACCTGTTATTTTAAATCTCTACCTTGCTCGCATGCAGAGCTCCCTGTTTCAGTTTCCAACACTGCTCCAATGAAGGTCAAAAGAAGCTTGTGGAACAGCACCTCATCTTTTGGTTTGGCACCTTCCAGGCTCAATATTGAGTTCAATTCCAGGCCGTAATCCCTGCCTCAACTTTATTTCCCTTTTCTTTGCAAATTTTGATTTCATTCTAGTTTTGTCCTTTCTCTTGCTTTTGGATGACAATTGTTCATCATTCTGCCACTCGTACCTCCTATAAACATAATTTTTGTTTCTTTACTTGCTCCATAATCCCTTTCTTTGGCGTTGTACCTCCGATTCTTGTGTCATTTAATCTATCACAGACCTTGCCATTTATTTTTCTTCTCACTCTCCCCCTTTCACTTCTTTAAAATCTATTGCATTCCTAACGTTTCCTGGTTCTAAAAAAAAGCCATCAATCTAAAATGCTAACTCTGTCTCACTCTCCACAGGTGCTACCTGACAGACTAAGTGTTTTCTGGTTTTTTATTTCAGATTTCCAACACTTGAAGTATTTTACTTTCGTATAAGTTTTCATCCATTATTCAGTTCCACCACGGACTCAAATGAAATGACTGGAATACCAGGCTGTTTAATTTTTACCTCAGTCAAAATCTCGTGCCCTACCCATTTGCAAAGTTGGTGATCGGGAGAGGTTTTGGGTGATGGGCTGGACTTTCCTGTCTCCGTCCTGTGTAATGCATGGCAGAGACCCATAGGATGCCCTTCCCACTCTGCGACCAACTGAGGCCTTTGAGCGGGCAATTAAAACAATGCAACACAACTGGCTATTGCTGTTATTCGTCCTCAGCAATCTTGTGCAAACAGCCCTCCTTCATTTGTAAATCAAATCGTTAATTCAGGATAGCTGAACTTCATCCTGTTATTTTCAAGAACTTCAAAAATTACATTGGTCAATAGTATGTTTCAGTATGAGCTTTCTGTATTTCCATCTGATGCATAGGGTCCTTACCGAGGCAAGGCTGTGAAGCGTGAATTATAAGGATTCAACTTTCAGCTCTCCAGGGAAACATCATCCTCTCTTAAATAGATTGAATTTTTTGCATTTTGTTTTATTAATTCATGGGACGTGGGTGTCATTGGCAAGGCCAGCGTTTATTACACACTCATTATTGCCCTTGAGAAGAAGGTGGTGAACCATCTTCTTGAATTGCTGCAGTCTGTGCAGTGATTGTACTCCACAGGTGCAGTAACAGTGGAGGAACAGTGATATGTTTCCAATTCACTATGGTATGTGACTTGACCAATCATTTTTATAGGCAATTATCACAACAAAAGCTCCAGGCATCACACAGTTCTAAAATTAGCCTCCATCGCACCAACTTCAATACATATTATTGGGAACAGTTCTTTGAACACGTTTTTATATTGTTGATTAAGTCAGTGGTTGTTTAAGAAGTGAGCAATTTTAGAACTTAGAAAGAGTATTTTATTTCCCATTATCAAGTCAATTCCAATTCAAAGTAAATCCCGCTCCTGCTGTACCAGAGCACACTACCATCTTAAATGCAGAATGTAAGAAACTCAAGAGTAAATTTGCTCTACGCCATATCCAAACATCCTCAGATCAGCTAAAGTGGAAAGATCTTTCCACCCCATTCAATCAAACATATCCAGCACAAATATAGCTGGGTTATATAATAGATGAAAAGTAAAGCTATGTCGCACCATAAAACACTCAGATATCTAGTATGGGAAAAACTATTTGCATTTCATCAGTTTCAATCACATTTGATGCCAAATGTAGAAATGAAGGGGCAGTGTATTTAACACCCAATCCATCCCAGGAGAAAAAAGTAAGGGAACATAGTATGGGATAGAGGAAGTAAAGTTCAATCCCGTCTGATCCAATGTCAGAACTGTATCATCAAGAGTTCTAAATGCAGCTAACAATTTTCGTTTCCTGCTATTCACGTGCTTTTGTGTCTTCTGTAAGTGATATTGTCAAGTCAGTGCTCTATATTGCCAACTCAGAGGTTGTTTTTGTAAACATATACCTACTATTTTTGTTTGCTTTTGCATCAGCCCCTCAAATTAAAATTTTAACGCAGTATTGTATGACTGTTACCTGGAAATAAGTTAAAAACTTACAACCTCCAAACATATAAATTGTTAAACTTTGCAGCATAAGGAAATTCACACAGGCAGAATTCATCAAAAGCACTTAAGTGCCAGATTTGAATCACAATCCATTCTGATGTTTACAGAAGAGCTGACAATGCCACATCGTTCAAGCATGTTGTTATTTTGTGTTTGATCTCCTCTAAGGTTCTACAGTTTATACCTTCATCATCATCAATAACTGTGTAGCTATTGTATGATTGTATTGTAAGTTAAAGGGAGCAATTCATTGTTTAACGGACGTTGATGACTAATTGATCACTTGTTATTCACAAGTTGTCAGGTTATCAAGAATGCTCTTGCACAGCATACTTCAAATACTTTTATGTCTTTGGTGAATTTTGTAATATTAAAATGATAATTGATAATTTTGGAACATTGTAGTATTTTCACATTGTAGACACACATGGGGCTTAACTTGCCCATGACTGATGGGATCAGGATGCTGTTGGGGCCCAAAATTGCACAGAGCCTCTGCCAGAGCAATTTTACATGAGGCAGCATTCTAGTTGGCCACCTCTACATTCACCATGCAATTGAGGAATGTCTGCCGACCAGAGAAGGACAAGGTCCAAGAGGAGAACACACTGCAAAGCTTGGCTCAGCTCAGGCAGGAGAGGCGAGCGCTACTGGTAGAGCCTCAAACTGGAGAGGTTCACAAGTACCTTCCTCTTCAGTGGTGCAAAAGGTAACAAAGAACTGTGAGAGGTCTCAGGGTGGAGTGTTGACTCCTCCAGAAGAGTGCCCATGGCCACTCCTGGACCCTCTGAGCATTGCAGCCTCCCACTGCGACCAGGCTGTCATGAGGCTATCTCAGCAATAGTGCCAGACTCCTGAAATATTAAAATTGCTCTTTAATTAGGGAATTTGACAGCTGCATTGCTAGCCCATTTTCATGGAATGAGCTCCTGACTCTCATGGCTGTTTCCCTCAGCAGCAATCTCAGCCAGAAGCAGGACATGCTACAATCTGAATTTCCCTAGCTCATGCCTCCAGAACCATCACTGTCTCTGTAAAATTCAATGCAAAGTGTCAACAGCAAGCCCTTCCACATCAAACAAACATAAAATCGGATTAAGGAGTCATCAGCTCAGCCCCAACAAGATGCTGGAAACCCAGCCTTAGAACAGCCCAATTACTGCACTAATGTGGCATTTATCTTTCCCATGTCAGCAATCCTTTTAAATGAGATTGGGTACAGTGCTAAATTAAGAAGAGTTTTTTTTTCTGTTAAGTGGAATGACTGAGTGGAAATTACCCAAATTCACTCAAAAAAGGACTCTCCTAGCCAATAAACAAAACATCATGAAAACATATTTTCCATTGAAAGTAGAAGTCACCTGCTTCCTAGCCTGAATCAGTAATGCTCTTCCACTAGCTGTTTTAGACACTTAGAAACAGCCTGCAACTCTCCTTGAGCTTGCCCTTCCTACTGTGAAAAAACATTACTCACTTTTTTGATATTTTTCTAGTTCACTTTCTCCATCACTCATTCTCTTTCGCAACACGGTTTTATGAAAGGGAAATCTTCTTTGACAAACTCTTTGGATTTCTTTGGCGATGTAATGAGCAGAATGGATAAAGAGAAAAAGATGTAGTGTATTTGAATCTTCATAAAGAATGCAATTAGGTGCCACATAACAAGTTACGATACAAGCTGCTGTTAAGCTGTTGGAGTGATATGTTAGCAAGAACACAGGACTGGCTAACTAACAGGAACCAAATTGGGATAAATGGGTCATTTTCAGGGTAGAAAGTGCCACAGAGAACGTGTTGGTGCCTCTACTATTTACATCTAAATTAATGAACTAGATTAGGGTAGCACGGTGCTTCAGTGGTTGGCACTGCTGTCTCACAGCGGCAGGGATCCGGGTTTGATTCCACCCTCGGGTGACTGTCTGTGTGGAGTTTGCACATTCTCCCTGTATCTGCGTGGGTTTCCTCCTGGTGCTCCGGTTTCCTCCCACAGTCCAAAGACGTGCAGGTTAGGTGGATTGGCCGTGCTAAAATGCCCATAGTGTCTAGGGTAGGGGGTGGATCTGGGTGGGATGCTGTTCAGAGGGCTGGTGTGAGCTTGATGGGCTGAATGGCCTGCTTCCACACTGTAGGGATCCTATGATGATGGTGCTGACAGTACTGTAACCAAATTTGCTGAATGTATGGAGAAAGGAGGGAAGTCAAATTCTGCGGAAGTTACAAGGCTGCAAAGCTTAAGAGCAAGTTAAGTCAGTGAGCAAAAATTTGGCAGACAGAGTGTAATGTGGGAAACTGTGACGTTATTGACTTTGGCAAGAACAACAGAATAGTAGAATATTTAAATGGAATTTTAAAGAATCAGAGATGATTTTATTGAAACATAAGACAATTCTGAGGTGGTTTAACAGGGTAGATACTGAGAGGATGTTTTCTCTCACGGGGGATTCTAGAACTAGGAAACATATTTTAAACATAAGGGTCTCCCATTTATGATGGAAAAAGGGAGGAATTTCTTCTCACAGAGAATTGCTATTCTTTGTAATTCTCTTGATTAGCAAGCAATGGAGACTTCATCATTATATATATTACACATGACATTAAGGCTCCAAGTTGCGAATGGATTCTGTTTCTGAGCACTGGTAAGTCGATTTGTAAGCAAATTAGAACCCAATACAGTATAGCAGAAAGTAGCCGTTTGTAAGTATGAGCAATTTTTTTTTCCTTTATTTATTCACAGGATGACGGTGTCGCTGGCCAAGCAGCATTTATTGCCCATCCCTAATTGCCCAGAGGGCAGTTAAGAGTCAATCACATTGCTGATGCTCTGGAGTCACATTTAGGCCAGACCAGGTAAGAATAGCAGTTTCCTGCCCTAAAGGACATTAGTGAACCGGGTGAGTTTTTCCTGACAATTGACAATGGATTCATGGTCACCATTAGACTGTTAATTCCAGATATTTGTTGAATTCAAATTCCACCATCTGCCGTGGCGGTATTCGAGCCCGGGTCCCCAGAACATTATGTGGGTCTCTGGATTAACAGTCCAGCGATAATACCACTAGGCCATCGCCTCCCCTTAGATCTTTGAAATTACTATTAATATGGGATCTCATTCATAAGTACAGCATTTGTAAGTCTGGTGTTCACAAATCCAGAATTGCCTGTATACACATCATCATTATATGTATCCAACACTGTATTAGGCAGAGCTTTCATTGACAAGGGAATCAAGGTTATGGAGGACAAGCAGGAATGTGGAGTTAAATTCACAATCAGATTGTTCATAATCTTATTGAATGGTGGACAGATTCGAGAGCGCAAATGGCCTATTCCTGCTTACACTGCTTATGTTGTCCAATGCGCTACATAAAGATTGATTTCGCTGAAAAACCAAGTACTATTTCATGCAAAGTTGATGCAGTTGGAACTTATATTATATTATGTTCATGCCACTGTTTTAAGATGAAAGGAGAATATTGTTTCATGTAATTAATGTAAAATATCATAGTTAATATTTAAAGAGCACATTCTAATTAGACAAGAATTGCAGGTGGCCATTACACTTGGTCCTGCCCTTTCTCAGAACAAAGGTGAAAAAATGCTGTTATTGATATTTCTGTAGGGAGACCTACTGGCCACTTTTTACTTGCAGCATCAATCTACGCAGGGAAATGGGACAAGTTCACTTTGGGATCCCTTGTTGGCATGGACAAGCTGATCTGTTTCCTTGCTGTATGGCTCTATGACTCTATACTTAATATTAATTCATTCCAATTTTTAAAAAATTTATTCGTGAAAAGGGGCACCACTGGCTGATCAGCATTTATTGTTGAGAAGGTGGTGGTGAGCTGTTTTCTTAACTGCTACAGTCCACCTGCTGCGGGTTGACCCACAATGCCATTAGGGAGGGAATTCCAGGATTTTGACCCAATGACAGTGAAGGAGCGGTGATATATTTCCAAGTCAGGACGGTGAGTGGCTTTGAGGGGGAACTTGCATGTGGTGGTGTTTCAATGTGTCTGCTGCCCTTGTCCTTCCAGATGGAAATGATCATAGGTTTGGAAGGTACTGTCTAAGGGTGTTTGGTGAATTTCTGCAGTGTGTCTTGTAAATAGTACACACTACTGCTACCGAGTGTCACTGGTGGAGGGAGTGAATGTTTGTAGGTGTGGTACCAATCAAGCAGCCTGCTTTGTTCTGGATGGTGTCAATCTTCTTGAGTGTTCTTGGAGCCTCACTCATCTAGGCAAGTAGAGAATATTCCATCACACTCCTGATTGGTGCCTTGTAGATGATAGACAGGCTTTGGGGAGTCAGGAAGTGAGTTACTAGCTGCAATATTCCTAGCTTCTGACCTGCTCTTGTAGTGACTGTGTTTATGTGGTAAGTCCAGTTGAGTCACTGGTTAATGGTAATACCCAGGATGCTGATGATGGGAATTCAGTGATGTTAACACCATTGAACGTCAAGGTGGTTAGATTGTATCTTACCGGAGATGGTCATTGCCTAGCATTTGAGTGATGTGAATGTTACTCGCCACTTGTCAGCCTAAGCCTGGATATTGTACAGATCTTGTTGCATTTGAACATGGACTGCTTCAGTATCTGAGGAATTGAGAATGATGCTGAACATTGTGCAATCATCAGCGAACATGCCCACTTCTGACCTCATGATGGAGGGAAGGTCATTGATGAAGCAGCTGAAGATGGCTGGGCCTAGGACACTACCCTGAGGAACACCTGCAGAGATGTCCTGGAGCTGAGATAACTGGCCTCCAACAACTCAACCATCTTCCTACTCCAACCAGCGGAGAGTTTGACCCCAATACCTATTGGTTTCAGTTTAGCCAGGGCTCCTGATGCCAAACTTGGTCCATTGTGGGATGTCAAGGCCTGTCACTCTTACCTCATGTCTGGAATTCAGTTCTGTTGTCCATGTTTGAACCCAGGCTGTAATGAGATCAGGTGCTGAGTGACCCTGACTCAAACTGCGCTTCTCTGAGCCAGCTATTGCTCAATAGCTCTGTTGATGACACCTTCCATCACTTTGCTGATGATTGAGAGTATACCGATGGGGTGGTAATTGACTGGGTTAGATTTGTCCTGCTTTTTATGTACAGGGCATACCTAGGTCATTTTCCACATTGTCAGATACAGCGCCAGGGACCCGGGTTCGATTCTAGCCTCGGTGGACTCTCTATGTAGAGTTTCTTCCTGTGTCTATGTGAGTTTCCACCATGTGCTCCGGTTTCCTCCCACAGTCTAAAGATTTGCACGTTAGGTGGACTAGCCATGCTAAATTAGTATTCAGGGATGTGTAGGTTAGGTGTATTAACCATGGGAAATGCAGAGTTATAGGGTAGAGGGATGGTTCTGATTGGGATGCTCTTCAGAGGGTTGGTGTGGACTTGTTGGGCTGATGGCCTGTTTCCATACTGTGAGGATTCAATATAAAGGTAGATGTCAATGTTGTAACTGTACTGAAAGAGTTGGCCTAGGGAAGCACTAGGTGCTGGAGCAGAAGTCTTCAGCACTTTTGCCATATTTGTTGTCAGGGCCATAGACTTTGCAGTATCCAGTGCCTCCAACCATTTCTTGATATCATATGGTGTGATTCGAATTGGCTGGAGTCAGTTACCTGTACTGCTGGGGACCACTGGGGGAAGCCATAATGGATCATCCACTTGAAGCTTCTGTCTAGAGATTGCTGCAAATGCTTCAGCCTTATCTTTTGCACTGATGTATTGGGCCCCTTCTTCATTGAGGTTGGGGATATTTGTGGAACTGCCTATTCCAACGAGTTGCTTATTGCCAACCACCATTCATGACTGGATATGGTAGGACTGCAGAGCTTAGATCTGATCTGTTGGTTGTGGGATCACTTAACTGTGTCTTGCACTTGCTGCTTTTATTATTTAACATGCAAATAGTCCTGTGTGGTAGCTTCACCAGGTTGACACCTCATTTTTAGGGAGGCCTGGTACTGCTCCTGGCATGGCCTCCTGCATTTTCCATTGTACCATGGTTGATCCCCTGGCTAGATGGTAATGGTTGATTGGGGGATATGCTGGGCCATGAGGTTAATAATTGAACTGGAGTACAATTCAGCTGCTGTTGACAACCCACAGTGCCTCATGGATGCCCAGTCTTGAGTTGCTAGATCTGTTTGAAGTCTGTCCAATTTAGCACAGCGATAGTGCCATACAACATGATGGAGGCTATTCTCAATGTGAAAGTGAGACTTCCTGTCCACAAGGACTGTGCAGTGGTCACCCTTCCTAATACTGTTATGGACAGATGCACCTGCAGCTGGCAGATTGGTCAGGTTGAGCTCAAGTATGTTTTTCCCACTTGTTTCTTCACCTGCTGCAGACCTAGTCCAGCAGCTATGTCCTGTAGGACCCGATCAGCTTGATCAGTAGTACTGCTGCCGAGCCACTCTTAGTGGTGGGCATTGAAATCCCCCACTCAGAGTACATTTTGTGTCCTTACCACCACCCCTGCTTCCTCCCAGTGTTCTTTAACATGGAGGAATACTGACTCATCAGCTGAGAGAGGATGGTATGTGCTAATCAGCAGGAGATTTCTTTGCCCATTTTTAATCTGATGTCATGAGACTTCATTGTCACTCCCAGGGCAACTCCCTCCCGACTGTATATCACTATGCCAACACCTCTGCTGGGTCTGTCCTGCCAATGGGATGGTGATGATGGTGTTTGGGACATTGACTGTGAGGTGTGATTCCGTGAGTATGACGATGTCAGGCTGTTGCTTAAATAGTCTGTGTGACAGTTGTCCCAATTTTGGCACTAGCCCCATATGTTAATAAGGCAGGCTTTGCAGGGTCACAAGTGCTGTTTCTGCCATTGTCTTTTCCTGTGTCTAAGTTGATGCCAAGTGGTCCATCTTGTTTCCTTTCTTTGTTGAGACTTCATAGCAATTAATACAACTGAATGGCTTGCTGGGCCATTTCAGACGGCACTTGAGGGTTACCCACATTGTTGTGTATCCGTAGTCATATATAGAACAGACCAAATAAAGATGGCAAATTTCCCTCCCTGAAGGACATTAGTGAGCCAGATTGGTTTTTCCAAAAATTTACAATGGTTTCATGGTCTTCATTCCAGATTTTATTTAATAGAATTAATGAAATCAGTCAGAACAAAAATGGGGGTTTAGTATCCCGAGGCTGAGAACAACAAGAACTGTGACCTGGCAAAGTATTCTAAGCACTATTTTTATGTTTGTACATATAAATTTTGTTATCTCTAATATCCAGGTGTCTATCACTTATTTTTTACAGTTTTCACTCCTCATCTCTTGAAAACAATCATTCAGGCTGAGGTAAAGATTCACAACTGCTGGCTATCCTCTGTTTTTCACAAACTTTTGATGTATCAGCCCATACCAGAAGATGAAGATTGATTGATTTTTCTCTTCAGTAATGATATCCAGATGAATAGAATTGAGGTGCATCATCTAATCAAATGGCAGAGCAAGCTTGAGGGTGTCATTAGGCGATTAGTAAATCATAGGACAGAGGGAGCCCAATTCTCACTGACATACCCATCTTTCACCAGTTATTGGGATCCTTAGCCATATCTCTCACACCGGCCCCTCCTCAACCCATCCCTTTCTGAGCACATGGCTACTGAAGTCACCTCGAGCACACACACACACACACAATCCTGAACTTTAGACTATGATGAAGATGACACCAAAATCGGTATGTAGTGGACGGCAAAGAAGGTCACCTCAGTACAATGGGACCTTGATTAGATGGGCAAATGGGCCAAGGAGTGACAGATGCAATTAAATTTAAATAAATGTGAGGTGCTGCATTTTGGTAAGGCAAACCAGGGCAGGACTAAGACACTTAATGGTAACTTCCTGGGGAGTGTTGCTGAACAAAGAGACCTTGGAGTGCAGGTTCATAGTTCCTTGAAACTAGATTCACTGGTAGACAGAATAGTGAAGAAGGCATTTGGTACATTTACCTTAATTGGTCAGTGCATCGGGTATAGCAGTTGGGTTGCAGCTGCGCAGCATATTGTTGAGGCCACTTTTGGAATACTGCACTCAATTCTGGAATCCCTACTATAGGAAAGATGTTGTGAAACTTGAAAGGGTTCAGAAAAGATTTACAAGGATGTTGCCAGGGTTGGAGGGTTTGAGTTATAGGGAGAGAGTTATAGGGAGAGGCTGAATAGGCTAAGACTACTTTCCCTGGAGTGTCGGAGGCTGATTTGTGACCTTATAGAGGTTTCTAAAATCATGAGGGTGAATAGCCAAGATCTTTTCCCTTGGGAAAAGGAGAGCATAGGGTTAAGGTGAGAGATGAAAGTTTAAAAGGGAGCTAAGGGGTAGCTTTTTCATGCAGTGGCAAATACATGTATGGAATGAGTTGCCAAAGGAAGAGGTGGAGACTGGTACAATTACAACATTTAAATGGGATCTGGATGGGTATATGAATAAGAAGAGTTTAGAGAGATATGGGCCAAATGCTGGCAAATGGGACAAGATTCATTTAGGATATCTGGTTGGCATGGACAAGTTGAGCTGAAGGGTCTGTTTCCGTGCTGTACATCTCTCTATGGCTCTATCACACTTACACCAGCAAATTGCACTGAAATCTGCCAACTAATGCCAATCAAACTTAGGCTCCGCATGATGCAGGCTGCGATCACACAACAGGCAGCGTATTTAAGTATTTTTACTCACAATGTAGCTAGGGAATTCCAATTCCTTATTCTTATCTCAGCAGAATTTTCTCTGCTGCACACCAATTGAAAATCTACAAAGAAAGTGACTCTGTCCCACCTTTTCCACTCTGAGTCAAACATTACAAAGTAATACAACAGTGGCCTAGGGCCAAATCTCCTGTTGTATTTCCCTTCATCCATGTGGAGAGGTATTGTGTTACTCCTCTCAAAACAACTCTTGCACACAGTCTAAGTTCTAATAACTGACATGTGTGAACTAAAAGGGACCTTCAAACAGAGATGTTTCGCCCATGCATGTGTACTTGTATATGTGCATGTGTATGTATTTGGTTATGTTTGCTCACGTATTTATTTTAAACTGAGTCTTAGGACAAAAGTTCAGCTTATTTCATTGCCTTTTTGCTAGGATTAAACAGACATGTTACTGGAAGCAAGAAAAAACAATAAAATCATAACTAAAGCACTATTTGCCTGAGGAAAATAAACTATTAGAAAAGAAATAAATTCCTGTGACATTTTTGCTAATGATAAAGACATTTTGTTTTGGGCATTCACCTTTATGACAAGTAGTCCTTTTATGTAAAATCTTACATGAAACATTGTCTAGCAATATCATTGCAGCATGGTAGAATCTGAGAGGGAGTCAAGATGCATCAAGGAATAATGATTAAGTGACTGCAAACTTGGATTTGAAAAGGAAGTTTAGAGGAGGAATGTGTATACTAAGACCTGTTTTAATCCAAGATGGTAGGAGGAGGTAGAACCTGCACAATGCTTATTTAGGTGAAGTCAAGCTTTGTAAATACTTCAAACTTATTGAGGGACAGTAATTGCTGTAAGGAATATGAGCTATAGCAATACAGAAGACAGAGGAGTTCCGTTTAAAATGAATATTAAGGCCCTCTGGTGGTAAGATCATTGACAAATTTCCCAATTTCATGTGCAGTTCATTGACAAATGAGTTTTACCTTAAGTTTCTACTTTGCATACAAATCTCACGAATCATAAAATGTGCAAAATTAAAAATAGTAAATTCCACTTTTCTTAAGTAATCCAGGACATCTCCTTTGGATGACCCCACTAAACAGCATGGAAGATGTGTAAACATACAGTTCAGATCCTCCATTTGTGCTAAGTTAGTTGATGTTAATTTTGACATCAGAGAAGGCACAAACTTCACCCCAGGAGCCCTGGGTTAGCAAGACTTAAAAAGTCAGTCAGCATACCTGATTTCAATTTTTATCCAATGTAAACTTCACAATAGAATCTCTACAGTGCAGAAACAGGCCCTTTGGCCCAACAAGTCCACACTGACCCTCAGAGCATCCCACCCAGACCCATTCCCCGGTAACCCACCTATCTACACATCCCTGAACACTATGGGAAATTTAGCATGGCTGATCCAGCTAGCCTGCATGTCTTTGGGTTGTGGGAGGAAACCCACACAGACACAGGGAGAATGTTCAAACTCTGCACAGACAGTCGCCTGAAGGTGGAATTGAACCTGGATTCCTGGTGGTATGAGGCAGCAAAGCTGGCCACCGTGCTACCCCCTTGTGGGTATAGGACAGAAATGGGCACTGTTGTGATGCTCCCCTGGCCAAATAGTTGCTAGCTAGAAGGACAAAGGACAGTTGCATGAGAACAGAATCAGCCCCAATTAGCTTCCCATGCTGATCACCACATCGACTCATTCCTTCATTGAGACTGGCTCAGAATCCTGCCTTCAATACCTTTATTTTAATATATTCATGGGCTATGACCATCGTTTGCTGCCCATCCCTAATTGCCCTTGAGAAAGTCATGCATTAGCGAGGGAATTCCGGGATTTGACCTCTTACAGTACTGTGGGAATAACTTCACCACATGGACATAATAAGCAGGATCACCACCACCTTCTCAATAGCAGTGATAGACGGGCAGCAGGTGTTGGCCTTGGCATCACTGTCCACATCCAGAGAATGGAAAGCAATCATATCTTCATGAGGAGGGATTTAGGAAGTTGTGTAAAGATATGCTCACCAAACACGGATATTTGTTCGATAAATTATCCACAATATTAAGTTTGAACACTTCAAAGGAATGTGCCAAGGCTCTTGATATAGCACGTTTCCAAACCCAGGACCACTACCATCTAAAAGGTCAGCTGCACGGGAACAGCATCACTGACAAGTTCCATGTCAAGCCCACTCATCATCTTTACTTAGAAAAATGTAATTCCTTCAACATCCCTGGGTCAAAATCCTGGAATTCCCTCTCTAATGACGTTGTGCATCTACTTGCAACAAACGGACAGTGAAGGGTCAAGAAAGCTGCTCCCCGCCACCTTCTCAGAGGCATTTAGATGTGGGCAATAAGTGCTGGCACAGGCAGCATCGCCCACACCCAGTGAACTGACTTCTTTTTAAATTGCTTTTTCGATGCAGCATGGAATTTTCTAAGATAGTGAGCAACACCTAGTGGCAGAAGGAAGGTTATTCAGTCCTTTATTTCTACATATCAGCAAAGCAATTAAAAGCGGTGTAACGATTAAATACGCTGCATCAGATCCTTGTGTTCACTGCCAAAGCAACGAATACAGAGATCCAGAGAGTTCCACAAAACACATCGAATGAAGCTCGGCATTCTACTGTCCCTGTGTTCAGACCTGCTGCCAACAACTGCACAAAGTCTCTATTTTCTTTCATATTCTGTAAGAAGTAAAATGATAAAGAAATGCAGCATCGTCTGTCTGCCACACGGCCAGGGTGTGAAGGCTAAACTCTAGGAATCGCTGTGAACCTGGCAGGAGTTATCAGCCCGAGCATTTGAATGTTACTGAATGCCTGATTTGAGATAGATTTCCGAAAATTGATACTTCAGGTATATTTCTGCTATGCGTCCCTCTGTATTATCCTTTACATACACCAATGGATATTAAACAGTCCGTACATAAACTCAGGAGTTTAACAAATAATTGTTATCTAGTTTCCCGCACAGTCACAGGTTCTGAATATTGAATGCATGCCACGTGATCCATGAACATTCAGTTCGGGATATTCTGCAGACACACATCTATTTGTCCCTGTGTGTTTGCTGTGCATTGATATTAAAGCTGGTTACAGATTATCACAAGTATGTAACGCCAAACACAAGATTCATAGCAGTTGCTGTTCACGTGCTTCATAACATTTACAAATCGAACTGTTAAGTACCAGCAGTGACAGTGAGCTGGTGATTTATACTGCGACAGCCGCATGTATAATGAATCTGTCTCCCTCCCCCCCCCAAGACACACACACACACACACACACACCCTCACCAGGCTGTGCCCAGTCTGGCCTATTCGCTTTGTTACAGCCGGAGTTCACGCTCTGAAATCGCTCTGCTGCTCTGGCCACAGCAAGTCAAAGGCAGACTTAAAACCCCTTTTCTCCCAGAGCCATCCAGTTTGTTGCACAATCGTCTGTGCCTGAGAGCTGGTGAGGTTCCAGTGTTGGAGGAGAGTGTGTGTGTGTGTGTGTGTGTATAAAAGGGATGACCCATTCAGTCCCAGCTCCTGTCACCTGCAGTGATTCCCTCAGCCTCCAGCTCACTGCCAGGGAGCGTTTATCCGGCTTATTGTTCACGGTCCCCAAACAAACATTGCAGCAAGCTGTTTACAAAAGGTTGCCCCCTGATGTAAAGCTAACATATATACTGTGTACATAGAGACACAGCCAAGGCAGCTCTGACTGCTGAGAATTGAGTCTAGCCATTCACAAGGCAGGCTTGGCCGAAAGCTGCTGGGTGCTGAGCGAAGTAGCGACTGTGAGATTTTTTTTCGCAAACCGGCGCAACAGTCTCTTTACAGCAGAACTACTTCGGGAGACTGAACATCCAGAGAATTTCACACCTCTTCACTGCTCAAGGGGGAAGCCGTCCTGAATGAAATGCATGGGGACAGTCTGTACTGATGTGATTGACAAAAATATAAAAACTACAAAAAGCAGGGCAGTGACATTGCGAATTCCCAGCCGACCCGAGCCACAGTAATCGCAGTATCTGTTAAGTGTTGAAGCCGACCATAAAGAATGGGATGCTCCCCGCGTTGTCATTCCCACAAACCTGCTCCTGTTTAAACAACATGAAATGGTACATCATTGCCTCGTTGCCCGAGAGTGGAAACCTTACCCAAACCCAAGCTCTGTAACTAAAACCCTGCTGCTTTTATTTTCGTTTTGCAATTTGTCATCTTGTTGAATTTCGAGCAGTTCTGGCTGTTTCTATTCACCTCCACACCCCCTTCAGAATATTAAAGAAAACAGACAGAAAGTGGCTGCAATGAGAGGGAATGACTGAGATCAAAGCGGGGTTTCTGCACAAGAGCTGACTGTTGGGAGCATCCAGATGCTGGATCCCCGGTTGTGTATTGGGTTTGCAAAACTATCGCAGCAACATGAACGCGCCGCTCGTTCACAATCTGAGACGTTGCATTTCCCACTTAATCCGAATCAAAAGCAAGTTGTGTGCCTGTGTGGAGATTTTTCCAGGAGAAATCTCTCATTCCTGGTTTAAATAAAAGCAGCACGAATATGAACCAGGGGTTGACCAGGCAAACGACAATAGTTAAATAAAATTAAATGGTCCGGGGGAGACAGACAAGACCGAACCTGTAAAAGTCACAAACAGTCACTGAATATCACAAACCAATCGCATTAACCCGAACTCGGTCTTTTAAAAAAACACAGCCAGACAATAACGCGCAGACTTACCAGACTGACTACCTCCGATTAAAGATTGCCACCACAGTATTAAAACTAGCTGCTGCTGCATTAATCCAACCATCGCCATAATTGACCAACACCTCGGAGTCTCTGAACGTCCAGTATAATCCGTGTGCCTCCTGCTTTCTCTCTTCTCCCCCGTTGGTCTTTTTCACAGCGTTGGCCCTTGGATGGGGGAAAGTTTAAATCTTCTTGTCTTTCTTCTCAAATAACATTCGGATCCGAAATCGTGTTCTGTTTGTTTTGTTTTAAAATCAGAAACTCGAAAAGGGGGAGAGAACAGCCGGGAACTAATGGGGCTAACTAGGGGCAGAGACCAAGCTATTTGGCTTGTTTTATATCCTGGTCCATAGCCCTGTCTGCTGAATAGAGGGAGAGAGAGAGAGAGATGATGATGGATTTGCAGCGATGGGAGGAAAGACAAGGGGCTGAGTTCCTTCTCTCACTTGTTACTGAGCTGTGGTCAGTGAGGTGAATTGGGAGCTCTTTCTCTCTTGTGGGTGTGTGTGTGAATCCATTGATCCAACGGAGATGTAGTAAGGAGAGTTAAAATCCAGGAGCTGGAAATCATCCCTGGAACGGAGCGGCTGTAAATGAAAAGCCCCAGTCTATCTAACGCTGTCAGTCACCAGGAGACGGCGGAGGCGCCCACATCGCTGAGCGGGGATCTGGGGCGAAGCTCATTCTCAATCATTCGGATTTTTGCAACGCAGAGAGCTTTAAAGACATGCCCCCACCCCCGAGAACCAGTCGATGCATTGAGCGTTTTTGAACTGAAGGATGAAAGAAGCCTCCTTCAGTTTGCTCCCAAGTCATTTTGATGCAGTGCTTCTTGTTTGGATCGTGACCTCTCCACTTTACCTCTCTCCCTGGTCATTCTGTTTCCCGGTGCAAGCTTCTCTCGCCGCTGATTTAGATAACTTAGTGTTTCTTTATCCACACCTCTTTCCAAAAACACTTTATCTGCTCCCAGCAGTTTTAGGGGTTCGCGCTAAGATTTTGGTTATCTGATTTATTGTTTTAGGTATTTTATTTGCTTTTGCTGGGTTTTGTTTTGGGGCTTTGGTTTGGCGATGAATGAATCAATGGCCGAATAGAGAGCTGATACAGACGGTGTGAATCAATGCTGAGCAGTACCGTCGCGTGGAATGTGGATTAAAACGCGCTGGGAGAGACCTAGCTCCATTTGAACTCAGTCGTTATTATTCAGGAGGATTTGACAACACCCACGGCACTGCTTCAAACTCCGGGCTCTAGACCTGGTGGTGGGTGGAATTTAAAATAACCTACTAACGCTACTGGGGAGGCCCCTTGTGGCGCAAAGGCAGTGTTCCTACCCCTAGACCAGGATGCCTGGGTTCAAGTCCCAGTCCCAGTCCCTCATGAAGGGATCTCTGACAAGATTGAATGGGTTGATTGTAAATTCCTGTTGTGCGAATTGTGAGTTCATTATTCATTTCCTTTATCACCAGATTCAGCAATAATAAAGGGGAAAAAAGAATTGAGCAAAAGGAAGAGAAGGATCTGAACAAAATTAGAAAAAAAGTTTCGTAACTTGTTCAAGAGTCTAATCCCAAACATCCTTCCCAAGTTAAAATCACAACCAATTGTGTAAATTCAACCTGATTTCAAGGAGCAGTTCCTCCCTAGCCATAGGATCAATACCTGGTATTTCCCACCATGGTGAGGTCAAAAGCTCACTATGTAAGATGTCAGATACCAGGATTGAAGGATCTGTGGGTTAGTGGGCTGGGTGGCCTTGTCCATCTAGTTGGTTAGGGGGGAGGTGATGGCCTAATGGTATTATTGCTGGCCTGTTCATCCAGAGACCCAGGTAATGTTCTCAGGACATGGGTTCAAATCCCACCATGGCAAATGGTGAAATTTGAATTGAATAAGTATCTGGAATTAAGAGCCTAATGATGGCCATGATTCCATTGCCAATTGTTGGCAAAACCCATCTGGTTCATTAATGTCCTTTTTAGAGAAGGAAACTGCCATCCTTACTTGGTCTGGCCTACATGTGACTCCAGACCCACAGCAATGTGGTTGACTTTTAACCAACCTCTGGGCAATTAGGAATGGGCAATAAATGCTGCCTAGCCAGTGATGCCCCTTATCCTGTGAATAAAAATAAAACCTTTATCATTGCGATCTGTACTGTCAGATATCAGACACTGCCTTGTTTCTTGTAAAGGCACCAGATAAAGTTCAAGATCAGACATTCATATTTGTTGTTGACTCAGCCCTCAGGTGCTATCCTGACAATTTCACTTCCTCCCAGAGTGAGTGTGCAATCTTCCGCTCCTGGACATGGTGAGCCTGAAATGTGGGAAAGGCACTTAGTTCAGAGGGGTGCTGGTGCCCACAAACCATACCACTCCTCATCTCCACCAGAATTAATGTCAATTAAGGGCCTCAGGCTGGCACCACTGCAGTTAACTCAGTTGAAAGTTGATCTGTTACCGTGCAGCATGCACAGCAGGTTAACCTATGCAAATCAGTTATCGCCCCAACTGGGGGATTGGGCTTCACTCGATTAAAGATAATCAGTGCCTGATTAAGGAATTTAGCATAGTGCAGAGGGTTACCTACTACGAGCTACAACCCCTGCCCTTCCTAATCACAGCACGTTGCTCTCACCATCTCACCAACCTGAGAAACCCACTCGACACAGATCACTTCCATAGTTCTGGAGTGTCTGTGATCCTGGAACTCCAGGAGGCTCCTTTGCCAGAACCCACAGCCTGCCCCATGGCAATGCTGTGTGGAGCAGCTACCCAGCTTCTGGGTGAGGCCTCTGTACCCACCCCACATTCTTGATTCCAGATGAAGAGCTGCTAGTTGCCTCACCAGTACCTGATTGGCGTGTGACTCGGCAAGCTTTCTCTGGAAGTAGCAGTGTGGCGCTCTCACTAGATAAACACATTCCCGTCCATTAATTGAAATAAATGGGCATTGCCTTCCTTTCCAAATGATTTGCCATCAACAAAGAGAAGAAGAGTCTATGAGTAATTTTGTGTGTCTATATAAGCTATACTGTACTTTCAGCAATATAACTCAATACCTTTGACCAGAGTTGAACCAGTCCCTTCATGACAACAAGCTGCTCAGAGAACTTGAAATAGTTGTGAAGCTGTGACTTGTGCACCACATTTTACTTTAAAATTCCCCACAGTAGGAGACTGCACTTTCAGAAGCACTTAATTGGTTGTAAAGTGCATTGGGATCCCTTGAAGCCTTGAAAGCCACTATAGAGATGAAAACCTTGTTTTTTTTTCTTTCTTCTTCACCATGTTTGCCATTCAGAACAAATCACCTGGCATTAAACCAAAAGAAGGTTCATTAGGTGGGGGATCAACTTAAAGTGGAGTTAAGTCACATTAATGCAATGCTTCGTGTCAGTTGCAGTTGAACTGACATTCACAGCAGTACTGTGAGTTCTATCAACTTTTGGGTCCAGGGGAGGGCTGAACAAGACCGGGATCCTGGTTGTCAAATTGCTATTCAGTCACTGGTTCAGGAATGTCTATGTGTAAACGTTGGATGAAGATAAATATTAGAATCCTGCAGTCTACTGTCTTGAAACTTTCACCTGCACATCAAGAATGTTCATGTGGGTGAAATGTCCCTTTTTTTTGTGAAATCATACTGTGACAGAAAAACAAAAGGGCCTCAAGAGAGAATTGTGGTGTTTCTTAGCCACGTCTACATTTGTATTAACCAGATTGCTTATATGCACCAACCAAATACTTCATTAAACATTCATGTTTTATTCCAGCAAATAGAAATATTCTTTTAACATATTAATGAGAAAAGGAAATTATGTTTTTAATATTAATAAATGGAATGCATATTATTGAATACTCTCGTCAGTCTACAATAAGTAAAAACAATGAATCTTTTTCAGGTGCTGTTATTTGCTAAATTATGTGATTTACAGTTTTTTTAAATAATTGACAAACCAAGAAGAAAATCCAAGTGCTGTACAGTACTGTCAGACATATCTCACCAAATTCAAATCCCATCACAGGAGGAGGAATTTAAAACTCAGTTAATTAACTAAACCTAGAATTAAAAATCTAGTCTCGGTAATGATGATTATGAGATTGCTGGATTGGTGTCAACACCCATTTGTTCAAAAAGGCCTTTAAAGGCAGAATTCTGTCAGCTTAACCACTCTGGCCTGTATGTGACTCTAACTTCTCCGTCCTCTGAAATAGCCTCGCAAGCTGCCTGGTGTGAAAGGATGGGCCTAAAGTCTGGATTTGTCAGTGACATTTGTACCTAATGAATTAATTTTTAAAAGAAACAAAAATGTGGCTAAAAATAGGACTAAAAGGATGTTTGCAAGTCAGGAATTTATGCTTTCATGACTAATAACAGCTTGAAAGCCGATGGATTGCAGGAGGAATTAAAGTTGGAGAAAATGGCAAGGAGTTTCACGGTTTTCAGATCTGGGAAGGCACAAGTTAAAGCAGGCAACCTTGCAATGAGTCCTGATTTCCACATAGTGAGAATGTAGACTGGAGAAGATTTGTAGATTGATATACTCAGACCTTAATTAGAAAAAGACAAATAGGTTCAGTGGAAAACTGTCCCTTAGAAGTAGATAGATTCTGGATAAGCAAAGGAGGTGAAGGGTTATCAGAGTAGTTGGGAATGTGTAGTAATCTGATCAGCCACGGTCTTATTGGCAAAGCAGGCTCTAGATGCTGAAGTCCACCACCTAATTCATATGTTTGTTTATGATCAGTGTATAGTCAGTATAGTCAGTATGATCAGTGTATAAAAACAATAAATGTTATTACAGAATGAGATGTCAAAGACAAGAGTGGCACAGGGATGACATATTCAATAAGATTATCCTATGGGAATGTTAAGTTTCAAAAAAATTTTATCACTGGAATGATCCCCATCACTAATGCACACTCAAATTTCCAGCTTCAGGTGTTAGTATCATGTACTCTGCAGGTGGGACACACTGCAGCCAGTTCCAATCTCAATCTCTTACTTTTCCTTCAGATTGGCCTTAATGCCAGTCTCAAAAGAGTGGCCCTTAGTGCATTTATCTGAACTTTCTTATTAACTACACCAGTTATCCATGCTTCCTCTCAAATGCAATTACCAATTTATTGTCAATTAATGCCAACTTAGGGAGAGTTTACTGCTTTGAACTTAAGTGCGTTAGGGACTGGGTTAAGAATGTCTAAAACTGTTATATTTCCTTACTGCTAGCAAATATGAAGAGTGTTCAGCCCATCAGCTCAGGCTACTTTCAACAGCAGCTCTGAAAAGTGAAATGTCAGCACATGAGCTAATGAACCACCCAAGAGGCAATGTTTGTACACAGGCTTTTGGGACTCCGGGTCCAATTGCGACAGCCAAATGTGGAGAACTCCAAGCTGGGAACTGTGGATCCCAGGCAGGTGTGGATCCTGTTAGCCAGTGGCGCTAACAGGCTGTTTGCACCGCACCACACACCGTGAGCCTTCAGAGGGCATAGAGCTACTCGACTGCACGGTATAGTTCACACCTAGTACCAGCATTGGTAGGGTGGAAGACACCGCAGCACAAGTCAGCGAGATAAAAAGATGGAACCAGAGCACTGGGCAGAGCAGGAAAAGATGGATAAGAAGAAGAAAAGGAGACTCATGTGAAAAGATGCGCAGGCTAGGTGGATTGACCATGCTAAATTACCCATAATGGCCAGGGATGTGCAGGCCAGGTGGATTAGCCATGGGAAAGCCACATTAGGGGCATTTAAACAGTCCTTGGATAAGCATATGGATGATGATGGGATAGTGTAGGGGGATGGGCTTAGATTAGTTCACAGGTCGGCGCAACATCGAGGGCCGAAGGGCCTGTTCTGCGCTGTATTGTTCTATGTTCTATGTTCTATGAAATGCAGGGTTACAGATATGAGGTGGAGGGTGCATTCTGGGTGGGATGCTCTTCAGAGGGTCAGTGTAGACTCGATGGGCTGAATGGCCAGCTTTAACACTGTAGGGATTCTATGATGCTATGATGTCACGGTGGAGGAGAGGAGAGGAAGAACATTTTTAAGTTTTGACAGCCACTTGCAAAACTAAACATTTGACCTTCAGGGTATTTTATTTCACATTTCAATGTGGCAGAGGGTGGAACCCCTCAGGGAATAGGACCTTTAATGCAGTTCTGACCATCCCATTCTGTGAATCCTGTGGGATATAAGATAATTCACCACCGAATTCCCTTTCACCATGAAACTTCAAGGAGTCTTCAAGCACAACGATGGGGTGACAGCAGCCATTTCCTTCCCTGCTGAAGGTATTTGTGCCCCTGGGGCTAAGAAAGATGGAAATAGACTCACTCCTAAAAAAGGATCACCTTCTATTGATTCACGGACCTCCTTGGGTCTGCCTCAGAAGCTTGGGAACAAATTGCCCACCCAGCTTTTCGATTGCAGAGATGGTCATTGACAAGATGCACTGCTCCTTTTCAATTTCTATTTCTCTATCGTATTAACAACCTTTTAAATTACATTTTCTTTTTAGCTTCCAGGCAGGGAAAATATGTGACCTAGAAAAAGGCAGGAAATCAAGTTTCTTTTTAAATGAAAAATTTATTATGTTCAAATTAATGTTGTATTTTCAACCACATTGTTAAACCCATTCTTTGTCAAAAAGAATTACTCAAATACATTATTGATCTTTTTATTATTCCATCCACACTGAGTCATTCTTATATGTTTAATATAACCAATAAAAGTTTAAATAAAACATTAAATATGCTACACAGCCATTGTAAAACGAAGGTTAATGCAACATTACAAGGAACAACTTTAGATGCAACTCAGTTCATTCTCAGGTTTGTGTGCTGTTCATTAAAAACTCATCGAGTATGATAACCTTGGCAACTAGGATGAGAAATGATTGTGAAGTGGGGTGGTTGGGATGGACGTCATTTCAAAGGGTATCAGTCAGGTGGCTGGGTGCTCCAGCAGTACACACAGTTGCTAACAGTGTGAATGCAGTTGCAGGAAAAGCAGCCAGCGTTCTCATTCCTGATTCTGACCTTGTAATCCCTGCTGGAAATGTGTGGATTTGGATTGACAACCAATCAAAATTGGCCAGGGTCATGAGGTCGACCTATCATTAAACGTAATATAGTACAAGTGTAATTTTGAGATGCCTTCTAAATGGTATTATGTTGATATGCCTGTGCAACAGAAGTACAAAGTTAAAGTGCCTGCATGAATAGTTTGGTGAGATTGGAGAAACTGTTTTTTTGGTAGCATGAACATTGATTGAGTGTGTTTAAAGCAACGAGAGTTTGGAGAATCTACAACAGCCATGAGCAATTAGATGAATTGTGCTAATGATCGTATTAGCCAGAATTGACTATATAATGAGGTCGAAGTGACTGCGCACATCAAATGTGAGGTTGGATTGACTGTGTTAATGGCCAACGTCTCAGTAATAGCTGGTGTATTTGTGATAAGGACTATCTATATTAATGAATTGTATGATGAAGTGGTGGGAATGTGAGACCACAGCAAGCCCTATCACTACACTTAGCAAATTGTCATGTTTTCAATCACTTTCCCACTGGCGGGAAAATTAGGTGTCAATTTGTATCTCTAGCACCATCTTGTGGGAAATTTATGAACAGACTTTGTAGCTCTGACAGATCCAGGAACAATCCTTAAACTTTAGATAACAATTTGGAGGTGGCAAAGGAAGACTTAAACAAAAGGAGAAACAATAGTAAAAAATAGTATTATTCTAGTTTAAGAAATTGTTAAAGAGTCTGTTGATTTTGGGAATATGATTGCTTGTATATGAATTATAATATATTCACTGTTTTGGGAAATCAAACTTTAAAAATCATTATCAACATAATTTTCATCTTACGTATTCATGCCTGGGAAATGGGTGTTGCTGGCTGACCAGTATTGATTGCCCATGCCCAATTGCCCTTGAGAAGGTGGTGGTGAGCTACCTTCTTGAATTACTGCAGTCCATGTTCTGCAGGTTGACCTGAATTGCCCTTCGGAAAGGAATTCCAGGATTTTGACCCAGAGACACTGAAGGACTGTAACATATTTCCAAGCAGAATGGTGAGTGGCTTGGAGGGGAACATGCAGGTGATGGAGATGTTCCAATTTATCTACAGCCCTTGTCCTTCTACATGGAAGTGGCCAAGGATTTGGAAGGTGCTGTCTGGTGAATTTCTGCAGTGCACCTCATAGAAATCAATGTGACTGAGCATTGGTGGTGTAAAGACTGGATGTTTGTGGTTACAGTGCCAATCAAGCAGGCTGCTTTGCCCTGGTTGGGGTCAAGCTTCTTGAGTGTTCTTGGACTTTCACCCATCCAGACAAGTGGGGAGTCTTCCAAAACACTCCTGAAATGTGCCTTGTCGACAGGCTTTGGAGAGTCAGGACTTGAATTACTCAGTGCAATATTCAAAGTTTCTGACCTGCTCTTGTAGCCACTGTGTTTAAATGGCGAGTGCAGTTGAGTTTCTGGGCAATAGTAACACCCAGGATGTTGGTAGTGAGGGATCCAGTAATGATAACACCATCAAATGTCAAGGGACTGTGGTTAGATTGACTCTTATTGGAGATTGCCTGACGCTTGTGTGGTTGCAAATGTTACCTGCCGCTTGTCAGCCCAAGCCTGGATATTGTCCAAATACCAGGAAGCATTTTATAATAGTATGAATATTTTTATTTATTCACCCGCAGGCAGCATTCCTTTCACATCAGCCAGGCACCAGTTCCTGCTCAAACATTTCTCCCTCTCAGTACAATATCACGTTTGATGCTCACAATGCCTATATACACTTGATAGTATTTTGTCACAAAACTTAAGAAAAAGGGTAATTGCATTAGCATGATCAGAGCCAGATAGAGAGCAGAAATTATTGCATACTAATGTGGGAAATTGTAGTAATTGTAATGAGGTCAGCCAGGTGGACCTCATAGAATATGAGTTCCCTGATTGAGGCTGTTAACCGGGTCCAATTAGGGAGCCTTGGCTGACACAAACAAACAGTAGTGTCAACATCCTGTTCACCCTGAAAGCTGACTCTGATGGAACTGGGTCAGTGTAAAGGACTCTCCACGTGTAAATAAAGGGTGACTTGGTGATGGGGTACCAGCCTGTGTGGAGGAATTTCAGTGGCAACGAGAGAAAAGCATGCTCCTGAACAAATTTGCTGGCAGCAGTTGTCTTTGAGGAGGAGAAAGCATTTCTGGCATCGTGCCAGCTATTGGGAAACTTGACTTATTCAATCCTGCTGTCGAAGATCGGGTCCAGTGTGCGGAAAGAATGTATTATGTTTTCGGGCAAGTGGCATTGGAGCAGATGAAAAGCAATGAGCAATTTTCCTGACAGGCTATGGACTCGTAGCTTTATCTGTCATTAGGAGCCTAACTTTCCCTGAGGCACAGACTACTAAAACCATTCAAAAGTTGATGGATTTATTCAAGGAATATCATGGCCCCAAGACTTCTCTAATTCTGAGATGCTATAGGTTTTACTCAGCAATTTGACAACTAGAGTAATCCGTAATGGGATTTTTGGCCAGGTTAAGACAACTAGCAGAGGCATGTGACTTTGGTTTAACCCGTAATGAGATGCTGAGAGACTATTTAGTATGCGGGGTTAATGATGTAACCATGCAAAAGTGCCTAACAGCTGAAGCCCAACTGGAGTTTAAACAGGCATTAGAAGTGGCTTTATCTATGGAAAATGCAGCAAGTGGAAGATATGAGTTGCAGGGCATTCCAATGGAAGTGAACACCTTTGCCAGTCCAGCTGAGCTTGGGGAACACTACTTGAGTGAAGGTAATTGTATAACCGCACTCAGGACATATTCTGAACAGAGGGACTCTGGGTCAACCCACAGCAAAATCTCGAAACAAAGCCAAGCCTCGGCCAAATGGTTAAAATTTCCTTCGGGATCTGGGCCAGCAAGCCATTGTAATTGCTGCTGGTTAAATCTGATCTTTCCAGACCTTGCGGGGGAGGGTGAAATGGCATCAGGTACGCCAACACCAGACATAAGATTTCACTAAATGAGAGAAAGAAACAGTTTACTTCAGGTGATGAAGTTTGGTGTCGGAACCATGGGAGTGGTCCTGCGTGGGTAAGAGGCTTTGTTGACACACGGTCAGGTCAAACGATGTATAAAGTTCGGGTAGGTGTGAACGGTCGTGACCAAGCATGTGGACTATATGAATGTTGCAAACTTGCAAAGAGTGTGGGAGCGAAACATGTCTTGCTCCGCGACCACCTTCCTGACTGTTCCAGACTCTGTGGGTTCTCCCTCTCCATCAAACATTGAAGATAACTCAAAATGTGAGATGGACACAGTGGATGTCACCACTTTAATGCCTTTGCCACCTGAAGGGGAGAATGAATTTCTTCTGAGACACTCTGGGCACAAGAGGCAAGCTACTGTGTGCTACACATCACTCGTATCAGAGGCAGAGATGGAGGAATCTGACCTAGTGCTAAATCACCCCAGGAGGAACCACAAAAAAAAATACTGGCCTATGTCCTTGGGCTGAGAGGCAGCGGGATGCAATGATTGTGATAAAGTCAGACAAGTGGACCTCATTAAATATGATTTCTCTGATTGGGGCTGTTAATCTGATCCAATCACAACAGGAGCGTCAGGCATCCTGTTCACTCTGAGGGAGCTAAATTAGTGCCAAGGACTCTCCACATGTAAATAAAGGGTGACTTAGTGACAGCCTCTGCAGAGTTATTTCAGAAATAAGTAACTTTTGTGCAATAGGACAAGCATATAAATCAGGGAATCTGAATGCTTTATAAAGACAGTCACCAAGAACATTGATTTTGCCAGAATTTTATAATGATTAGGAATATTCTATTTAATTTGGGAGGAGGTGTGGATGGCTTTTCGAGTGGGTGTCTAGGATATGGAAATATAGCATTGAAACACGTTTCCTTCTGCTCAGATACACCCAGTCCATAAAAAGCAGGACAAATCCAATCAAACCTGGTCCACATGGAGCCAATCAGGTCTGGAGCTGGGGTTTGTTGAGTTGCCAGTGGGGGAGGGTGTCCCAGGTTCCGAGGGTCCAGTAGCTGGGGAGTTGAAGGGGCAGTCTGTGCTTAGAGGCTGCAGGCACAGGGGGATGTTGGGTTTGGGGCATGGTGGAGCGGGATATAAGTGAGGTGGAGTCTTTGGTCCTAGGGCTAAAAGGGGTGAGTGGGCTCTGGTGATGGGGGTGTGTCAGGTTCTGGGGGAGGTGGGATGGGTCAGATACAGAGAGCCCAGAGGGAAACAGAGGTCAGGCCAGGGTCTGAGGACTGCAAAGGGTTAGGGGCAGGTGTAATTGGGATGTTTGAAGCAAAATGGGTCTTCAGTTGAATAATTACTCAGGAGTTAGACTAGACTTTTGATAGTCTAACTCCTGATTGACTATTTACTTACCATCAGCACAACCCTTCAAATCCTCTGAATTAAATGGATAGTTTTGGAGATCTGGGCAAAAGGGAATTGCAGGTATCTTCAGACCAAGAGTCGAAGAGGACGATTTTCCGATGACCAAATAATAGTTTCTAACTTGTGGGTGGGATTTGTGCATAAGGACCATGTGGAATTTCTAGCATAGCAGACTCTGAGGGAATTGCTCAGGAAATCAAAGATTCCCCATCCAGTTTTAAAAAAAAGCTTTCTTGTTGCCTATTTCAGCAAGATATCATCGAACAATGAGATAGGATAGTTTACCTCCTTAGTCTTTTCTCCAATTGAGTGAGAGCCACAAATGATCTTAGTTCTCCATTTGTCTTGGGAGATGTTACTATCTCCAAGCACCATTGTGTCGGCTTTGTGGCAGGCAATATGATGTCACTTTCAATTATGTCAAGCTGAGATATTCCATTTCTCATCAAAGAATGAGCAATTTTCTTTGGAGTGAATAAGCGGATGGGTTTAGGATCTTCTTGCAGAATAATGTGGTAATCCTGCTTCACTTTGCCTAAAACGTCAAAAAGCTTTGGAAATTATTGCTGAAATTCTCTCCTATCTTCATTCTGAAGTATTGTATCCACTCTCTCTAAGAGAAATAGACAAAAAAATAAGCATTTCTGCTCAACAATGAGATATTCTGATTCTTTAGTATGTATAGTGTTTCACTGACATTTCATCCCCTGTGATTAAGCTTCATTGTGATTAGCCCACACACCTGAAGATTAGTGCCACCTAGACTTTAGAGTTTTATGTTTGCTGGTCTGACTCACAGACTTCAAACACAGTAAGCTGTCTGCCATATTAAAACAGATGCTCCTGTGTTGACTTTATACTATGTTTTAAAACCTTGTGCTTTCAAGTTGATGGCATATTGCACTTTGGGGAAGAAAATCCGATATCCGTTGCCAGTCTATGTTACTTCATATCCACAGTAATATGGTTGACTCTTAACCATCCTCTGTAATGGCTCAGTAAGCCACTCAATTCAAGGACAATTAGAGATGGACAAACGTTGGCCTTGCCAGGGATGTGCTAATCCCAAATAAGAATGAAGTGTAATCTGTTCTGGCTCTAATTCACCTCCCCTAGGAATGTTGTCATAATCTTTTGTTCTGTACCTTTAAATTCTTGCAACCTTGTTGTATGTTTCCATTTCTCTGGAAATTTTCCTTCTGCACAACCTTTATCTTTGTTTATGAGGTGATGCCCCAGGTACTATTAACATACAAAATCTTCTAACATGCTCACACTTATAGCAATAAGCTGGACAAGTGTTTGTGTTTCTGTTTGAAACCACATCTTCTACAACCTAGTGTTGTCAATAATGTAGATTCCCACTCTTTTGTCATTTTGGCAGGTTTTCAAAAGAGTGATGATGCCATCTTGGAGCCTTCTCATTGGACCATGTTAGATGAATTTTCAATGGGTTCCACACAATGCTGACCAATTCTGGGCCCTGATTTCTGACCGTGCAGTGAGTTGGATTCAGCATTATATCCTCCTTAAATTGATCAGATAACTTCTCATTCCTCTCTCCATATACCACAAGATATCTAATTAATTCATCCTTCAAAGATATGCACCTGTAGCAACCTGCTAGATTATGTAAATCCATTACAAAGTCTTCTATTGATTCTCCCAAGCACTGAGATTGTTAATTAAATCTCAGTTGTTCTATTACTAAATTTCTTGTGGGGATAAGTATGGGGTCAAATGCTTTAATCAATGTGTCATACTACGAAGTAATTTTTCCCATGGTTTGTCTTACTAGAATATCATCAGCTATTGGACCCACAGTATATAAAATATGCTGTCTTGATAGCATAGATCCTTCATTTGTAAGACTGAAGTTGTTCTATTGCACTGAAATCGCCACATCCAATGTTCACACTTCTGCCTCCTTGTAGGTCTCCTGTATTATCAAATCATTAAGGTAATGGCAAAGTCTCCACTGGAGTTGCAACTACTATGGCTGTCATGCCTAACTGAACCCAGATGAATATTTGGATTTTTCCTACTTATTGTTGAAGTGTTCTGATTCTGTGTTTTTCTTCTCCACATTATTGCTGGTTTCTCGCTACAGTTCAAGGTTTCTTGAGGTTCCATCTCCTACCCTTTCAAATGTTCCTGCTCCGTAGCTTCACAATCAAAGTCTTCCTAGATATTCTATCTGCCTTTGGAATCTTTACGTCTTCCAATGTTATTTTTATCAATGCCTTCCCAGGTATTGGCTAGCCATTGGTGTCTTTCTGCTCTTTACTTAGCTACAAATTTGAAATCATCTGACATTTGTCCTGCTTTCCCTTAAGGAAGGATGTTATCATAGTTGTGAGGGGATTAAATTCAAAAGTGGGCAAAGAGATTGTGCCTCAGTTCTGTGGGATGCTGATGAATCTACAGAGGTGTATAGACGAGTTTAGAGTGTGCAAAATCTAAGCAGATAGAAACTGATATGAGGTGGCACAGTGGCTCAGTGGTTAGCACTGCTGCCTCACAGTACCAGGAGCCCAGGTTCGATTCCACCCTCGGGCGACTGTGTGGAGTTTGTGCATTCTCTACATGGGTTTTCTTTGGGTGGTCTGGTTTCCTCCCGCAGGCTAGGTGGATTGGCCGAGCTAAATTGCCTGTACTGTTCAGGGATGTGTAGATTAGGTGGGTTATAAGGGGATGGGTCTGGGTGGGATGCTCTGAGGGTTGGTGTGGACTTGTTGGGCTGAAGGGCCTGTTTCCATGCTGTAGGGATTCTAAGAAAAAAATTGTGTATTGTGAGTGATCTGCCTTAGGGCCTCAATTATTTATTGATAACTTGAATAATGGCGTAGAAAATCATATATCTACATTTGCTGCTGACACAAAGTTAGGCAGCATTCTAGACAGTGCAGATAATAGCATATAATTACAAAGTAATATTGGTAGACTAAGTGAATGGACATAACTGAACTGTGGCAGATGGAGTTCAATGTAAGCAGTGTGAGGTTATTCATTTGGACTGAAAAAGGATAGATCAGGATATTTCTAGATGGTTTGAAGTTAAATACAATAGATATCCAAAGAGACTTGGCGAATTCAAGTGCCTAGATCTTTAAAATGTCTTGAACAGGTACAGTAAATAATCCAGCAAGCTAGTGGAATGCTGGCCTTTATACCTACAGGGCTGGAGCACAAGGATGCAGAAGTTCTGCTGCAGTTATACAAAACACTGGTTAGACCCCACTTTGAGTACTGGGACCAGATCTGGGCACTACACCTTATGAAGGATATATTGGCTTCGGAGGGAATACAATGTAGAACAAACTAATCTTGTATACACTGAAGTTCAGAACAGTTAAGAGGTGATTAATTGAAACTTATAAGGTCCAGAGGGGTCTCGACATGTTGGATGTGGAGATGATGTTCCCTTTTACGAGATAATCTAGAGCAAGGAGTCATATTTAATAAGTTGTTTGGAGGCAGTAAGGACAGCAGATGCTGGAAGCTAGAGTCAATACATGTAGAGATGGAAAAGCACAGCAGGTCAGACAATATCTGAGGAGCACAGTGTTGCCCATTTGAAAAGAGATGTGGCTTTTGTTTCTGTCAGAAGATTATGAATCATTGGAACTCTCTTTCTGATAAGTTGGTGGGAGCAGAATGTTTGAATATTTTTAAGGCTGAGGTGAGTTATTTCTTGCTGAGCAACAGGGTGACAGGTTATCGGGGTAGGTGGTGGGAATGTCACTTTGTGATTACAACTAGATCAGCCAAGATCTGATTAAGTAATGGGTCTGAGGGGTGGAATGGCTTACTGTTGTTCCTTGCTCAAATGTTTGCATGTTGTATTCACCCACAAAGCTGTTAGGGAGAGTCATCTAGAATTTAGATCCAGCAGCAATGGAGAAAGCATAATATAGTTCCACTTCAAGATGGTCAGTAGCTTTGACCTGAACTTGCAGATAGTGGTGTTCCAATGTACCTATTGACTTTGTCTTTCTAGATGGTCAAGGTTGTGCGTTTGGAAGATGTTACTGAGAGCATTGTGGCATAATGAGATTTATATCAGTCATGGTGATCTCTTTACCATTGGATAGAATGTGCATATTGCTGGCAAGACTGGCATTTGTTGCCTATTTCTACTTGCCTTTGAACTGATTGGCTCTTTGGGCCATTATGGGATGCTATCAACCACATTGCAAAAGGTTTGGATTCACATGCAGGTACAGTTGATAGGTAAGGATGGAAGACTTCTGTGCATCAACATTAGTGAAGCAGATGGGTTCTAAATGATGATCAATAATTGTTGGATAGCATCTATAGACTAGCTTCAGACATTATTGAAATTAATTTTCTCCATCTGCCATTGTGGGATTTGATCCCATGTCCCAGCTCATTAGCCTAGAATTCTGAATTATTATTCCATTGACATTATCACGATGCCACCGCTTCATGGAAATGATCATAAGGTCATGTAATGAGCTAGCAGATGTAGGTACAGTGTATGTGTAAAACAGCCACAGGGTATTCCAAACTGGTATCTCAATGTATATGTATCAGTATTAGCTCAAAGTATAAGGCAAAACACAATAGCTGCTAGGGAAAATAAAAACCTCCAGAGTCAGGATCTGAATTTAAAACAAGAGATCAAGGGACTCAGCAGATTAATACTTGCTGTGTCTACAGACTAGCCTTTCAAATTCATACACAAAGACACCCTGATCCCTCTGTATCTCACAATTTTGCAATCTCACTACTTGGATAATTTTTTTATTCTTACTTTCAAAATAGACTATCATACATTTTTCCATATTATACTCGATTTGCCAGAACTTTTCCCACTCACCTAACCTGTCTATAATTTTTTGTAAATAAAACCCGAAAGAACTGCGGATGCTGTAAATCAGAAACAAAAATAGAAGTTGCTCAAAAAGCTCAGCGGGTGTGAGAGCATTTGTGAAGAAAAATTAGAGTTAACATTTCAGGTCTTGTAACTCTTCCTCAGAACTGATGGTAGCTAGGAAAGTATCAGTTTATATGCAGAAGATAGGGTGGGGGAAAGGGTAAGGAGTAAACAATAGGTGAGGATAGAGCCTAAAGAGAGAGACAGACAAAGGAATGGAGAATGATCTGGCTAGAAGGGTAAATAGCTGTTAATGGAGACGAACAGAGGGTGTGTAATGGCAAGCTATGTGGTAACAAGGCCTGGTGTGTGGGGTAGGGGGTTAGGACATCAGAGGGTTTAGGCTCTAAAATTATTGAAATTGATATTGAGTCTAGAGGGCTGCAGGGTCCACAATCAGAAAATAAGGTGTTGATCTTCGAACTTGCACTGAGATTCGCTAGAACACTGCAGCAAGCCAGAGACAGACATGCTGGCCAGGGAAATGTGGTGTGTTAAAGTGGCATGCAATGGATAGCTCAGGGTCTATTTTGCGGGCAGATTGTAGATGTTCTGTGAAATGGTCACCAGTTTACGCTTCGTTTCCCCAATGTAGAGGAGACCACATTGTGAGCAGCAAATGCAGTAGACTAGATTCTGGGAAGTGCAGCTGAAGTGTTGCTTCATCTGGAAGGTATGTTTCATTCCTTGGATACTGGGGAAGGAGGAAGTAAAAGGGCAGGTATTTACCTTCGCCGGTTACAGGGGAGGGTGCCGTGGTGATGTGGGTATTGGGGGATTGTTGGGAGTGAAGGAAGAGAGGACGGGGGTGTCCAAGAGGGAATGGTCCCTGTGGAAGGTGGACAAAGGAGCGGGAGGGGAAGAATATATGCTTGGTGGTGGCATCTCACTGGAGGTGGTGGAAATGGTGACTGATGACCTTCTGGATGTGGGTGCTGGTGGGATGGTAGGTAAGGACAAGGGGAACCCTGTCGCTGTTGCAGGTGGGAGGAGAAGGGGGTGAGGGCGGAAGTACAGGGAGATGGGACTTCCCCAGTTGAGGATCCTGACGATAACCTTGCTGGGGGATCCGTGGTTGAGGAAGAAGGTAGACGTTTCAGAGGTTCCCTTGTATTGTTGGCCTCTCAGAACATATGTGACAGAGACGGAGGAATTGAGAGAATGGAGTCAGAGATAGTAGGAACTGCCAATGCTGGAGAATCTGAGATAACCAAGGTGTAGAGCTGGATGAACCTAGCAGGCCAAGCAGCATCAGAGGAGAAGGAAAGCTGATGTTTTGTGTCTGGACCCTTCTTCATTTCTGAAGAAGGGTCCAGACCTGAAACGTCATCTTTCCTGCTCCACTGATGCTGCTTGGTCTGCCATGTTCATCCAGCTCTACACCTTGTTATCTGAAAGAATGGGGTGGAGTCTTTACAGGAAGCGGGGTGTGAGGATGTATAGTCCAGGTAACTGTGGGAGTCAGTGGGTTTATAATGGATATTAGTGACCATCTATCCCCAGAAATGGAAACAGAGCTGTCGAGGAATGGAAGGGAGGAGCCAGAGATTGACCAGGGGAAAATGAGGGCAGGGTGAAAATTGGAAGCAACTATTCCAATTCCAGATGAGAGAAGGAAGCAGCACCAATAATATCACTGATATATTGGACAAAGAGTTGTGGTGGGGGCCAGAATGGGACTGGAACAAGGATTGTTCCACATACCCCATGAAGTGACAGGCATAAGTAGGGCCCATATGGGTACCTATGGCCAACCCTCTTACCTGAAGAAGATAAGAGGAGTTGAAAGAGAAGTTTTTTTTTGAGGATGAGGACAAGCTCAGCCAAGCAGAGGAGCGTGGTGGTGAGTGGGGATGGTTCAGGCTTTCGCTCCAGAAAGAAGCAGAGAGCCCTGAGACCCTCCTGGTGGGCAATTGTGTAAAGAGATTGCACGTCCATGGTAAAGAGGAGGTGGCTGGACCCAGCAAACTAGAAGTTCAAAACTGGCGTAAAGCGTCAGAAGAATTGTGGATGTACGTGGGCAGTGACTGGTCCAGGGAGAAAAGGCTGAGTCAAGGTAGGAAAAGATGAGTTTCGGAAGGAGGTAGAAGTGAGCTGTGTGCAGCTGGGGGGCTATCAGCTTGGAGGGAATGGTAGGGGGAGATCACCAGATGAAATGAGGTGAGTGACTGTGGTTGATATAATGGCCCAACGTGCCATGGTGAGGCCATGGTGCAGGTGAAGATTGAAGGAGGTATCTGAGAGCTGGCGCTCAGCCTCTGCAATGTAGAAGTCAGTATGCCAGACTACAACAGCAGCACCTTCCCCCCAGCCTATCTTCTGCATATAAACCAACATGTTCCTAGCTACCATCAGTTCTGAGGAAGAGACACCTGACCCAAAATGTTAACTCTGATTTCTCTTCACAGATGCTGCCAGACACGTTTATCTTTTCCCTCAACTTCTGTTTTTGTTTCTGATTTACAGCATCTGCAATTCTTTTGGTTTTGATCAGCTCTAAACCCTGCTGTCCTGTCACATTCAGTCATGAAGGCTGGTGAGCAATTAGACAGCTAACAAGTGGAGGAGGATGCATAATAATTCACATCCTCAACAATGGGAAAACCCAACACATATGTAAAGAAAAAATAAGGTTGAAACATTTGCATCCACCTTCAGCTAGAAGTGACAAATGGTGACCCACCTTCTCCTCCTCCTGACATCCCCAGCATCACAGATGCAGGTCTTCAGCAAATTCTACACACTCCACTTGGAGGGAGGCAATGGCCTAGTGGTATTGTCACTAGACCATTAATCCAGAGATTCAGGTAATTTTCTAGGGACCTTGATTCAAATCCTGCCATGGCCAGATGGTGGAATTTGAATTCAATAAAAATCTGGAATGAAGGGTGTAATGATGACCATGAAACCATTGTTGATTGTTAAAATAACCCACCTGGTTCATGAATGTCCTTACCTGGTCTGGGCTATGCATGACTTCAGGCCCACAGCAATGTGATTTACTCTTAACTGCCATGTGGGATATTAGGGATGGACAATAAATGCTGGCCTAGCCAGTGATGGCCACATCCCCTAAATGAAAGTTTAAAATAATATCAAATGGCTGTAGGCATTAGATACTGCAAATGCGATGGACCCTTACAACATTCCAACAATATTACTGAAGACTTGTGCTTCTGAACTGACCATACGTTTCGCCAACAAAATATGCTAACATTTTGAGATCTAGATCTCATTTCTAGATCTCTCTCCATGGATGCTGCCTGATCCACTGTGATGTCTTAGCAGTTTCTGTTTGCAGTACAGATTCCACTATCTGCAGTATTTTGCCCCTAGAAACATCTGATCAAACTGATCCAGCAGAATTACAATACCAGCATTTACCTGAAAATGAGACAATCACCCAGCCCTGTCTAATACATAAGAAGAGGACAAATCCAACCCAGTCAGTTACTGCCTTATCTGTTCACCCTCGATCATCAGAAAACCAATGGAAGCAGCTATTAACAGAACTTTAAAACAGCACATTCTCAGCAAAAGAGATAAAAGGTACTGCAAGATGCTGGAGAATCCGAGATAACAAGCATGGGGCTGGATAAACACAGCAGGTCAAGCAGCATCATAGGAACAGGAAAACTTGACGTTTCAGGCCTAGTCGTCAAGTTTTCCTGCTCCTATGATGCTGCTTGACCTGCTGTGTTCATCCAGCCCCATGCTTGTTATCTCACATTCTCAGCAAAAACCTGCTCACTAATGCTCAGTTTAGGTTCTGCCAAGTTTAATCCAGGACTGACCTCACTGCAGCTTTGGTCCAAACATGGACAAAATTTGTCACCAGGTGAAGTGTAAGTGAGCATCCTTGACATCAAGGCAGCATTTGACAGAATTTGGCATTAGGAATACTTGGTAAAACTGGAGCCAATGAGATTTGATCGAATCCTTCATTGATTGACATCATACCTGGAACAAAGGAAAACTGCTGTGGTTATTATAGGTCCATCATCTCAGCCCCCAAACATCTCTGCAGGAGTTCCTCAGGGTATGTCCTCGGCTTAACAGCCTTCAACTGTTTCATCGACAACCTTCCATGCATCAGAGTGTCACAAGTGGATCTGTTCAAAGATGATTGCATTGTATTCAGCACAATTTGTGGCTCCTCAGATACTTGAAGGAGCCTGTATCTGAACAGATCAAGATGTGGACATTATCTAAGTTTGGACTGATATTTATGCAACACAAATACCAAGCAATTAGCATCTCAAATAAGAGAGAATCTAACTATCTCCTCTTAATATTCAATGGAGTTACCATCTCCGAATCACTCAGTATCAACACCTTGGGTTATAATTGCGCTGGAATCGACCCTAAAGAGCAATGGACTCACAGAGGAAATATGACAGATCATCAGACAGACGATAGTCCCAACACTGAGCAGAAAAGGTAAATGGAGCACATTCAATACAGAAGAGAGGAAAGCCCTGGAAAGACTCAAGAAAAACAGAAACATTGTAATCTTACCAGCGGACATGACAGTAATCCTCAATAGACCCCAATATATCAAGGAAGCTAATGCACTACTAGTAGATACCAACACCTACCAACAGATGGCAATAGACCCGACACCACAGTTAGGGAACCGGATTGTAATGACCCTGAAAAAATTACACAACTCAGGAGACATCAGCAAGACAGACTACCAAAAAATGAAAACCAAAAAGAACTGCAGATGCTGTAAATCAGGAACAAAAACAAACTCGCTGGAAAAGCTCAGCAAGGCTGGCAGCATCTGTGAAGGAAAAAACAGAGTTAATGTTTTGGGTCCGGTGACCCTTCCTCAGAAACTGCGGAAGTTCTGAAGTTCCAGACCTGCTGAGCTCTTCCAGCAACTTTGTTTCTGTACCAAAAAACGAAGCTGGAGGGATACAACACTGGCACTTCACTGGAGGTGCACTGATGATGTTACCTAGCAGGATGACGAAAGGTCTGCAACTAAACCCACCAGCTGGGCGAGCATGTCTATAACCTCATACATACCCCGAGCTACAAATCTTCTCAAAAATTATAATTGACTAGAAACTTAATTAGAACAGTCATATAAATAACTGTAGCTACACGAACAGATAAGAGAATGGAAATTCTGCACCAACTGGCCCCACCTATTTCCCCAAAGCTTGTCTACCATCTACAAGGCACAATTCAGGCGTGTGATGAAATATCTCCACTTTCCTAAATGAATGCAACTCCAACAACACTAAAGGGCTTGACACTATCCAGGATGAAGCAGTCTGCTTGATTAGTGTCCCATCTACCTTCTTCAAGGCTCACTCCCCTCACCACTGACACACAGTACAACAATATGTACCATCAGCAGCATGCACTGTAGCTATTCACCAAGGCTCCAAACCCATGCCACCTAGAATTGCAAAGGAAGCACATTAATGGGAACACCATCTGCACATTTTGCTCTGAACCACAAACCATCTCAACTTGGAGCTATATTGTTGTTCCTTCACTGTCAATGGATCAACATCTCAGAACTCCCTTCCTGGCAGCTCTGTGGGTGACCCTACACTCGAGAGATTGCAATGGTTCAGTATGGCAGCTCACCACCACCTTCTCCAGGGCATGAAGGGATGCACAATGAATGCTGGCTTAGCCAGCAACATCTACATCATATGAACCAACAGAAAGCAAGTTTCCCTGGCTCCAGGCTGCCCTCTTACTATCTCTCTTCCTGATCTGTATTTCCTTAAGGATTCCTTCCCTCATGTCAGTCTCCCACTGCTTTGTTTTATTGCCAACACCAAGTTATTTCAGTTCTCAAAGATACCAGCAGAATGCAATTGAGACCTGTCTTTTAAAATTGACTTGCTTAGGCTATTATTGTCACAGGTGACCCCAGTGTTCTCATCTGTCATCATGCAACTCCAGCAAGGTATTGGTAAATTGTTGGAATGGGCAGGCAAGCAACAGTAGAAATTTAATGCTGATAAGTGCAAGGTGATGTATTTTGGCAGAAGGGATAGGGAGCATTAATAAAGATTCAATGACACAGTTTTAAAGAGTGTGCAGGAGGAACTACATCTGGGACTGCATTTTTTAAACCTGTCAAGAATTTGGCATTGTTCACTCAAGCAGCATTTATTGCCCATTCTTAATATATGAGCATAAACATAGACAGGATAATATCAGCTGATGTTACAAGGACTAAAGAAGACAATGTAAACATTCAGGCAAGAGATGCAGGGGGAATGTGAGAAAGTGTTTTCTTATACAGCAAGTAGCAGTAACTGGGAACCCACTGACAGCCAGGTGTTGGACACAGTGATGATCAGTGAGCCATGAACGCATACAGACAGGTCATTTTCAAAGCTACAGAGATGTTGCAGAGGAAGGATGTAGGGTTGATTCAATTGGTACATGTTGCACCATCATAAATTCAAATGGGCCAAATGGCTTCTTTCTGTGCCACAAATCACTCATGTTCCTGGTGAACAGGAGAAAAAGGTCTGGTGATTTCTTCTTCCATGAGTCTGTATCAAAAGTAGACAATTGTACTTGATTCACCACTTCCTGAGATGAGGTGAGCTAACACAGCACGGGGCAGAAATTATAGTTCACATCCACATGGTTGAGTATTGCACTGAGATCACCACTCAACACATCAAAGTTCCTTCACTGTGGGAGTATTTCCACAGTCAATTTAAGGATGAGAATGGTTGAAATATGACTTTGTTGGAATCAAGCCCAATATCACAACATCTTCTGAGTTGACCTGAGGAAGCCTATTGCAGAGTTTCATTATCTATCTCAATGAGCCAAATGTGACCAACATGAAGAGACACATTTCACTGCTTCCATTTTGTATACAGATGGATAATGTACATCAAGACTGTCGGAATTACTTAGATCATGTAGCTCAATTTGACACTCTTGTTTCTGAATTTTTTATCATTTATTCTCTTGAACCCTTTTTGTTTCCTTCTAAGTGCAATTACTAAACTAATTTTTCACCTAAAAGCTCTATATTCCACCATTGAGTGTAGTGGAGGCAGGATGCTAAACCAATTACATAGCCACTATCACTCCTTTCCCCCAAGCCCAGACTGACCCCATCCTAGAGTCCAGACTTTTCAACGTGCAGCAGCTCCAACCCATGGGCTGAAAAAATGACCTGGAATACAAGAGTGTCAAGGGTTGATGGAAAGAATGTCCTGACAGGTCCTATCTGTTTGGAGCACGGGAGGGAAGGTGTGCAGGGAGAATGTGGAAATAGGTCACACGATCTAATGATGTAGTAGCTAGAATATAAAAGGTGAACAGTTAATCATTGGCAACTCTTCAACATCCTTCTCAAAGGGTGGTGGAGCTTTAATTGCTTAGCAAGGTCAACGATGGTAAGCTTTTGTCTGCAAGCTGTCAGCAATGTCCATTTCAAATAGTCAATTTGTATTTACCTGAAAAGTGCATTTTCAAATCTAAAGACACCGCTCTGCACGCTAGATGCGTTGTAGTGACACCTCTACATGGAAAACTTTGATTAAGTGGAACGAGCATCCTATAGTGCACTATCTCAGTGAGAATTCCATAAGAGAAATGATGACCATCCACAAGTACTTGTCAAATTCAACAGACTGTGACTGACAATAACAGGCATTCTTTTGATAAGCAGAAAATGATTGCATACACTTCCTGAGAAGGAGAGACTACAGGAGAAGTAAAGAGCAAAATAAATCTTGGGAACTCCAAGAGCAAATTTTTGAGGGGATAGTCAGCTGGAATGGGTTGAGTTTAAAGATGGTTTATGATGACTAAGTACACATGGTCAAAGAATAGAAAGGGCTTTTCTCTCATTGTTGCAGCACAGGTACAGAGGATTCTTTTACCTGAGCCTAAGAGAAAAGGTAAAAGCAGAAAAGTTTTAGCTTTTCTCATTCTTCTTCTTGACTCCAAGCTAGAAAAATAGAACTCAAGACCAGCATCGATGTAATGCCACAAACGTTGGCCCATTCTGTTGTCACAATGAATATTTGCACTCACCAGTCCAGATAGGTCAGATTTGGGATGACCTCTAACCAAGATTTTTAAAACGTTCGATAGATTTGACTGGGAAGATTGTGAAAGAATCCAGAAGAGGGAATGGTCTTAAAAATGGTGTTCAGTTTCTGCTATTGATACTTTAAACGTCAGGTTAATTGACAATTATAGAACTATAGTTAAAGTAGCTTTTTCAGAATGTTAAGGACAAATTTCACTTTTTAAAAAAGACTTTCCATATTTAACATTAATTGGTTCCAACAAAGTCATGTTTCAACCATTCTCATCCTTAAATTGACTGTGGAAATACTCCCACAGTGAAGGAGCTTTGATGTGATGAGTGGTGATCTCAGTGCAATAATGAACCATGTGGATATTTAACATTGTATTGAAAAATTATTTGGTTCTGTCTAATGGGTGAATAAACATGGAAATGTCATGGTTTGGCATGCGACAGTTGGGTGGAAGGACATGGGTTAACATGGAAGGAATGAGAGGCTAGGGGTGGCTATCTAAGGTGCCATAGGTAGGCATGGAGTTGGCATTGATGAGTTCAGGGGTGGGTGGAGAGATTGGGGGGGTGGAAGGAGTGATGGCTAAAGGATAGCTTTTTTTCCTTAATTTGGTCACAATTGGAATGAAGTTCTTGTGCACTAAAGTGGGTCTTTTAACCAGCCTGTCTCAATACTCTGTGGCTGCCTCTGAACCCGTTCCAGTGGCAGTGACCATGAATACAACTTCAACCTGCACCCTACCAACCCAACTGTCCCCATCCTGACAAGCCCCACCCCAGAATGAAAGTCCCACCATTATAGATTTGCTCTAAACCTTCCTGACTCCTGCTAACCACCTCTCAGATGAGAATTTAAACCAACAGGGCTAGGCCATTGTCTCCCTTTGTCCCCTCCTTCACTCTCGAGGGATAACCTTGCTAACATTTGCTTCACAGGGATGAATTTAGCACCAGGACTGTAAGAACTGTAGTGACTGTAAGAGTACGGGCAATGCTGGGTTGTACATTTTAATAGGCCTTTGGGGAATGTTAAATCTGGCAAAAATCCAGCCCTGCTAGAATTTGAACCACTTTGTGTAGCCTCCGTAATATTAAGAAACACATTAGTTAAATAGTGCCAGTTGTCTCAAGCACTAATTAGCATTACTTTTGGGAATAGATATTTGAATGAAAGATACCAGAATAAGGCCCTTTAATGGCACTGAAATGCAATCTTTTACCTAATAACTTCCTAGTCGCCTTATGGTTAAAGAATCTCATTATTCTGCATCATCCTATAATTTATTATAAACTGTGCATTTGCTGAGATCAGTAATTTTCTGACGTCTAGACTTATCAGGGACAGCTGAGCTCTCATCAGCAAAGTGGATTCCCTAATAAAAAAAGATAAATTTAAAAACATGTAATGATTAACTTGTTCCAGCAAGTGACTTACAATTCACAGTGAAATATAAAGAGTAGCATCATCTTTCCTGTTGCAACTTTTATAGAAGAAAAGATGACCATTGTCAACCAAAGTAAGAACTTAATGTACAAATGCTTTACAGGGGTATCCACCACAAATAACAATGGAAAATATTGATTAAAAACCGAAAGAACTGCGGATGCTGTAAATCAGAAACAAAAATAGACATTGGTGGAAAAGCTCAGCAGATCTGGCAGCATCAGTGAAGAGAAATCAGAGTTAACATTTCGGGTCCCTGTGACCTGTCCTCAGAGCTGCTAGAAATGTTAACTCTGATTTCTCTTCACAGATGCTGCCAGGCCTGCTGAGCTTTTCCAGCAATCTTTATTTTTGTTATTGGAAAATATTGTCCTCTTCCCCATTCTTAAATGACTGGTGACAAGGAATTATTTCTTTTGTATCTAACTCAATTGCAAGTCTTTAAATTTACTGGCTTGGTTACATGATCAAAATTAACCAATGAGTTCAAGTTATCTGCTTTCTTACATGACTGGCATTTGACTTCCACTTTGGAGCAGATCCCTTGAGGTCTTTGCCATTCAGACTAGATTTAGTTTTAAGTCAGGTCTGTCTGACCTTAGCAGCCATGTTGAACTGAATTGAGAGTTTCTGAACACGTGGCTACAGAGCTGGTGTAGGAGGGAGGGCTTCAGGTTTGTGGATCATTGGGATACCTTTTGGGGAAAGTGGGACCTGTACAGGAAGGATGGTTGTACCTCAACTGGAGGGGCACCAATATCCTGGGTGGGAGGTTTGCTAGAGCTCTTTGGGAGGGTTTAAACTAGTTTGGCAGGGGAATGGAAACCGAAGCTACAGATCAGAGGATGGGGTAGCCGGTGAACAGGCAGATAGAACAAGCAGGGAATCTGTGACGAAGGATAAGCAGTTGATAGGGCAAAGTGGCAGTCAGTGCGATGGGTTGAGGGGTGTCTAATTCAATGCAAGAAGTTTCAGGAATAAGGGTGACGAAGTTAGAGCATGGATCAGTACTTGGAACTATGATGTTGTGGCCATTATGGACACTTGGATAACACAAGGGCAGGAATGGGTGTTGGATGTTCCGGGGTATAGATGTTTTGAAAGAAATAGGGAGGGAGGTAAAAGAGGTGGGGGGTGGTATTGCTAATCAGGGATGGTATCACAGCTGCAGAAAGGGAGGTCGTGGAGGAGGGTTTGTCCATTGAGTCAGTATGGGTGGAAGTCAGAAACAGGAAAGGAGCAGTCCATTTATTAGAAGATTTTTATAGACTCCCCAATAGCAACAGAGACACTGAGGAACAGATTAGGAGACAGATTTTGGAAAGGTGCAGAATAGGGTTGTTGTCATGGGTGACTTCAACTTCCCAAATATAGACTGGAACCTCCTAGGTGGAAATAGTTTGGATGGAGCAGAATTTGTCAGGTGTGTCCAGGAAGGATTTCTGACTCAATATGCGAATAGGCTGACTAGAGGGGAGGCCATTTTGGATTTGGTGCTTGGCAATGAACCAGGCCAGGTGTCAGATCTCTCAGTGGTAGAGCATTTTGGTGATGGTGATCACATCTCCCTGATCTTTACTATAGTCATGGAGAGGAATAGGAGCAGACGGTATGGGAAAGTATTTAATTTGGGGAGGGGGAAATTACAACGCTATTAGGCAAGAGCTATGGAGCACAAATTGGGATCAGATGTTCTCAGGGAAATGCACGACAGAAATGTGGAGGTTGTTTAGGGAGCAGTTGCTGCAAGTACTGAATAGGTTTGTCCCACTGAGGCAAGGAAAGGATGGTAACGTGAAGGAACCTTGGATGACAAGACATGTGGAACACCTCGTCAAGAGGAAGAAGGAAGCTTACTTAAGGTTGAGGAACCAAGGATCGGACAGGGCTCTAGAGGTCTACAAGGTAGCCAGGAAGGAACTGAAGAATGGACTTAGGAGAGCTAGGAGGGGGTATGAGAAAACCTTGGCAGGTAGGATCAAGGAAAACTCCAAGGCTTTCTATACTTATGTGGGGAACAAGAGGATGGCCAGAGTGAGGGTAGGGCCAATCACGGATAGTGGAGGGAACTTGTGCACGGAGTCAGAGGAGGTAGGGGAGGTCCTTAATGAATACTTTGCTTCAGTATTCACCAGTGAGAGGGACATTGACATTTGTGAGGACAGCGTGAATCAGGCTGATATGCTCGAACAGGTTGATATTCGGAAGGAGATGTGCTAGAAATTTTGAAAAACACGAGGATAGATAAGTCCCCCGGACCAGACGGGATATACCCAAGGTTACTACGGGAAGCAAGGGAAGAGATTGCTGCCCCTTTGGCAATGATCTTTGCATCCTCACGGTCCACTGGAGTAGTACCAGACGATTGGAGGGTGGCAAATGTCATTCCCTTGTTCAAGAAAGGGAATAGGGATAATCCTGGGAATTACAGACCAGTCAGTCTTACTTCTGTGGTGGGCAAATTATTGGAGACGATTCTGAGAGATAGTATTTATGATTATTTGGAAAAGCACAGTTTGATTAGAAATAGTCAACATGGCTTTGTGAGGGGCAGGTCATGCCTCACCAGCCTTACTGAATTATTTGAGGGTGTGACAAAACACATTGATGAAGGCAGAGCAGTGAATGTGGTGTAAATGGATTTTAGCAAGGCATTCGATAAGGTTCCACATGGTAGGCTCATTCAGAAAGTAAGGAGGCATGGGATTCAGGGAAATTTGAATGTCTGGATACGAAAGGGGCTGTCCAATTGAAGACAGAGATTGGTAGTAGATGGAAAGTGTTCATCCTGGAGCTCGGCAACCAGTGGTGTTCTGCAGGGATCTGTTCTGGGACCTCTGCTTTTTGTGATCTTTATAAGTGACTTGGATGAAGAAGTGGAAGGGTGGATTAGTAAGTTTGCCGATGACACGAAGGTGGGTGGAGTTGTGGACAGCGTGGAGGGCTGTTGTAAGTTGCAACGGGACATTGACAGGATGCAGAACTGGGCAAAGAAGTGGCAGATGGAATTCAAAACAGAAAAGTGTGTAGTGATTCATTTTGGAAGGTTGAATTTGAATGCAGAATACAGGGTTAATGGCAGGATTCTTGGCAGTGTGGAGGAACAGAGGGATCTTGGGGTTCAAGTCCATAGATCCCTCAAAGTTGCCACCTAAGTTGATAGGGTTGTTAAGAAGGTGTATGGTGTGTCGGCTTTCATTGGCAGGGGGATTGAGTTTAAGAGCCGCAAGGTTATGTTGCAGCTCTATAAAACCCTGGTTAAACCACACTTGGAATATTGTGTTCAGTTCTGGTTGCCTCATTATAGGAAAGATGTGAAAGCTTTAGAGACAGTGCAGAGGAGATTTACCAGGATGCTGCCTGGACTGGAGGGCAGGTCTTATGAGCAAAGGTTGAGAGAGCTAGGGCTTTTATCATTGGAGCAAAGAAGAATGAGAGGTGACTTGAAAGGTGTACAAGATGTTGAGAGGCACAGATAGAGTGGGTAGTCAGAGATTTTTTTCTCATGGCGGAAATGACTGTGATGAGGGGACATAATTTTAAGGTGTTTGGAGGAAGGTATAGGGGAGATATCAGAGCTAGGTTCTTTACACAGAGAGTGGTGGGCATATGGACTGCGCTGCCGGCAGTAATAGTGGAGTCAGATACTTTAAGAGACTTATGAGCAACTCTTGGATAGGCACATGGAGGAAAGTAAAATATAGGGTATGCAGGGTAGATTGATCTTAGTAGGATAATAGGTCGGCACAACATCTTGGGCCGAAGGGCCTGTACTGTGCTGTACTGTTCTATGTTCTACGTTTTATGTTCTATGGACCTGAATTTCTTCAGGGTGTCAGATTTCAGGAAGTGTCTCAAGAAGCATAGAATTTCAGAGAGGGAATTCCAGATCCTGGGACTTATACAGACTAACACATGGCCACCAATACAATGGTGAGGGAAACTGGGGATGCGCAAGGCCAGAATTTGGGCAATGCAGAGATCTGAACAATAAAATCAGAAGTTGCTGGAAAAGTTCAGCAGGTTTGGCAGCATCTGTAAAGGAAAAATTCAGAGTTCTCGTTTCAGATCCTGTGACCCTTGTTCTGAGGACAGGTCACTGGACCCGAAATGTTAATTCTGATTCTTTTCTTCACAGATGCTGCCAAACCTGCTGAGCATTTCCAGCAACTTCTGTTTTTGTTCCTGATTTACAGCATCCGCAGTTCTTTGGTTTTCATTTCGCAGAGATCTCAAAGGAGGTCTGGAGCAGGCCACAGAGTGAGGAAGGGGCAATAAAACTGAATTCAAGATGCTAATGTTTAAATCGGGGCATTGCTAGTCATAGTGACAATGTTGATTGGTGGGTACTGGGATGATAAGTTGCAGAGACTTAGTGTGGCTTTGGATCTGAGCAGCAGAGTTTTAGGTGCACGCAAATTTATAAAGGATATAAGAATGGATGTAAAGCAGGAAAGTATTGAAATAATCAAGCCCGGAAGTAGCAAAAAAGATGATAAACGTTACAACAGTAGGTGATTTGAGTCATAGAATCATAGAGATCGACAGGACAAAAAAGGCACTTCAGTCCAATCCATTCATGCAGGTCAAAGACAACCATCTATCTATTAAAATCCCATTTTCCAGCACTTGGCCTATTGCCTTGTTTGCATTTTTCATTCATTCATTCACAGCATGAGGGAATTCCTGGCTGAGCATTTATTGTCCGTCCTTGATTTCCCAGAGGGCAATTGAGAGTACAGTAACATACAGTAACCACATTACTGTGGGTCAGGAGTCAGTTGGAGGCCAGACCAGGTAAGGGCAGCGGCTTCCTTCCCTAAAGGGCATTAGTGAATCAGATGGGTTTTTTTTTCCCACAATTGACAATAGTTTCATGGTGATCATTAAACTCTTAATTCTAGATTTTTATTGAATTCAAATTACACCATCTGCACTGGCGGGATTCAGAGCATTACCTGGGTCTCTGTGTTAACAGTCCAGCAATAATACCACTAGATCATTCCCTCCCCATATGCTTCGGCATCACAAGTGCACATCTAAATAATTCTTAAGTTTGTGAGGGTTTTTATGTCTACTACACTTACAGACAGTGAGTTTCAGATTCCCACTGCTCTCTGGGTGAAAACGTTTTTCCTCACATCTCCAGTAATCTTTCTGCCCCTTACCTTAAATCCATGGTCCCCGGTCATTGATCCCTCCATCAATGGGAAATGTCTTCTTGTCTACCCTATCTATGCCCTTCATAATTTTATACATTGCCATTATGTCCTTCCCCAATCTCCTCTGGTGAAAGGAAAACAACCCCAGTCTGTCCAATCTCTCTTCATAAATGAAACTCTCCAGCTCAGGCAGCATCCTGGTAAATCTTGCTCTGAACCCTCTCCAGTGTTATCACATCCCTCCTATAATGTGGATTACAGAATTGCACAGAATACTGTCAACCAGACAGTGGCAAAGATGTTTGCTATTACAGAGGTGGAAGTAGAGAGTCTTGATGAGGGTGAAGATACAGGGCAGAAGGTCAAAAGTTGCACCAAGGTCATAAGCAGTTGTCAGGTAAAGGGATGGTTGCATGATCAGGTGACAGACTTTGTGATAGAGGCCAAAGGCAAATCAGTCTTGCCACCTTTTGTGATTTCCATGATTAGATTTGCTTGTTTTGGAACCAGTAATTGGGATATTGTTGCATAAAATAGAAACAGAAAGTGTTGGAGAGTCTCAGCAGGTCTGGTAGTATCATTGGAACACAAATTTGCTTTTAATTGTTGCAGGTCCCATGTACATTTTGCAAAACACACCATCATTTGCAGAGATGGTTTTGGATGTGCCATTATCCTGAAGGAAAATAGCTATCTCCAGTTACAACGAAGTTTTGGAGCAATGTTTCAAAATGTCCTCTAATTTAAATAAGAACAAAGCTCAAGACAGCAATGAAATGCATGAATCTCTAAAATGTTCTCTATTTTATCTGAAGGTTGAAGTTAGACTTAATAGTTACTTTCATATTGGAATCTAGGTCTCATTCATTGGATGTGCTCTGGCTGGCTTTCTGATATATGCTGATAGAGCTGCCACACAGACGGTGCAGAAAAGCTGTTCTATTGAACTATACAGATAATGATATGCAGTCGAACCCATGCACCTTGTCCTAACATTGCAGCATAATTGGAAAAGCTCAAGCAACTTCAGTTTAGTCAGCAATCACTGCAGCTGCAAAGAAAATTCAGCTGAAACCCATGCCAACATCTTCTCGCTGCCACCTTGGTTGTCACCATTCTATGAATTGTTACTAGCTGATGGGAAAAGAAGAAGGCTGATCCTGTTGGATGGTTCCCTTAGCAGACTGCTGAAGACATTTGACAGAATGCGTCATTGCTGAGACATAGCTAGTGTTGAGAAGGGTACTACCTGTCAGATCGTTCATGGATTCCCAGAATCTCTATAGACTGCCCTCAGGGTGAATGCAGTGGTGAAGTGATTATCTCACATCTCCTTCTGCAACGTGCCTTTGCAAAGATTATTGTGTAAAATATGCTAAGCTTTTAAATGTTGGTGTTCAGGGAAATTTGGAACATATTGGTGAAAGGACCAAAAATATTAGTATGAAGGTAAAATAAGAAATTAGAAAGGAAAATGAAAGAGGATCCAATTACATATAAAAGAAATCCTTGCCACAATTTTATAAGGTTTCTGTGAGACCACTGGAGTACATTACACAGTTGTGGTCTGTAGATCCAAGGAAGTTGCACTTACCTTGGAACAGGGCAATAGAGTAAACATTTGTTAGCTGTCCCTGGGATTTTTGTTCATTTATGAGATGTGGCTGTCACTGGCTAGGTAGCATATTAGACTCATCTGTAATTGTCCTGGGGAAGGTGATGGTCATGAGGTGTAACCTTGAAACTCTTCAGTCCATGAGATGTAGGCACATTCACAGCGCTATTAAGGAGTGAGCAATAGGATTTGGACCCACAGCAGCGAAGGAACAGTGAAATGGTTCCGTGGATGTTGTATGGCTTGGAACCTGCTGTTCTGTCCTTCTTGGTGGTAAAGGTCTCGGGATGAACATTGCTGTCAAGGGATCCTTGGTGAATTACTGCAGTGCATCTTGTAAATGGTACACGATGCTGCCACCGTGCACCAGGGTGAAGGGAGTGTATGTTGAAGGTGATGGATGTGGTGCCAATCAAGCAAGTTATTTTGTCCTGCATGATGTCAAGCTTCTTGAATGTTGCTGGAGCTGTATTCATCCAGGCAAGTGGCTTGCCCTTTTTTTTAAGAATGAGAAGTGACTTGTTCCAAGCGTACAAAATTTCTGAAGATATGTTATAGGGTAGACACTGAGAGTCTCTTTTTTCCCTCTAGCTGGGTAATCTAGAGCATGAGGATGCAGTCTCAGGACAAGGGATCAATAAGTGAGATCAGGAGAACTTTTTTCACTCAGAAGGTTGTGAATCTTTAGAATGTGTTTACCTTGGAGGGTTGTGGATGCTGCCTTATTAAGTACATTTAGGATAGACAAATCTTTTTTATTTGATTTGATTTATTATTATCCCATGTACCTAGGTACAGTGAAAAGTTTTGCTCTGCATGTAGTACAGGTAGATCCCACCATACAAAGTCTATTAGAATAATAGAACAGAGTGAAAAATACAATGTTACAACTGCAGAGAAGGTGCACAAAGAGCGAGATCAAAAATATTTGGTCTCTCAGTGATTCTCAGTAAAGGGATTTGGGCAGCAGGCAGAAAAGTGGAGTTGGAACAGAATATGAAATTTGATTGTATGGAAATGTTGAACAAACTCAAGGAACTCAGTAGATCTACAGTTGTCCCTATTTTTATGCACTTAAATTATTACGTTCAGCCTGCTTTTGTGATTGATGACTGTTGTCGTTGTGGTTGAATACATGCTTCTGAGTGAGTGGCCAAAATATGACAACTTGTTTGCTCCAAGATTTGGGCAGCCTTGCAAATTCATCCATCATCTTAACCTTGATATTCTTGTAGTCAGTGATGTCCTTTTGAAGGAAGACAATAGTTTTGATTCTAATTTGAGCTTGCATTTGTGGCCAGTTGCAGTATGGCCATGTTTGATATTCATTTTGAAAAGCTTTCAGATTGTCTGGAAGCTGAGAATGGGACAGCAGGAATGGAGTAACAGTTTGTGAAGAAACACTTTAATGTTTTCATACTTGATGCAGTCACTTGGCTTGGAAAGCTGTTGCATAGCCTCATCTTGGCAGCATTCTGCAGGTCTGCCATATTCTTTGGCTTTGGAATCATATGTTGGTGGTAGCATTTGCCCAGTCAGCTGTCTCCTACCAGACTGGTAGCAACCTTGTGGAGGATGCCTTCCAAGTCTTTTCTCTGCCTTACTCAGTATCAAACTCAGAGCAGCATGGGTAAACCTGGTAGGACATGATAGAGGAGCCACATTGACCAGAATTTTTGCAAGTGCAAACAGCTTCCTTACCTAACAGCTGTGAAGTTGCAGCTTAAGTTTCAAAAATAACTACCTGATTCTAGATAAGATTGCTACTCAGCAGGTCATTGTGCAAACAGGCCATGCAAACAGTGTCATGGAAACATCACTACTTATTCTGATTATCTTTAAGAAAAGGACTTTTCAGTCACTTGCCAGATACCTATATGCAGCCATTCAAACCATCTAACAAAGCAGGAGCGGAACAGGAGAACATAAGAAATAGGAGCAGAAGCAAGCAATTCAGTCCCTCGAGCCTGTTCCAACATTTAATATGATCTTGGCTGATTTCATCTTGGCCACAATTCCATTTCCCTGCTTGCTCCCCATAACCCTCAACCCATTACTGTCTGTCTAAAAAAAAAAAATTGAAAGAACTGCAGATGCTGTGCATCAGGAACAAAAACAGAAGTTCTGGAAAAGCTCAGCAGGTCTGGCAGCATCCATGAAGAAGAAAATCAGAGTTAACGTTTCAGGTCCGGTGACCCTTCCTCAGAACTGATGGTAGCTGGGAAAACGTCAGTTTATGTGCAGAAAACAATGAAGGGGATGGGGTAGGGAGTAAACAATGGGATAAAGGATAGAGCACAAAGAAAGAGAAGAGTAGTTGGATAGACAAAAGAGTTGATAATGATCTGGCTAGGAGCGTGAATAGCTGTTAATAGGGACTGTTAGTGACTAACAATAGGTAGTGTGTAATAGCAGGCTATATGATAACAAAAACAAAGAACTGAGGAAGGGTCACTGGACCCGAAACATTAAGTCTGTTTTCTCCTCCACAGATGCTGCCAGACCTGCTGAGCTTTTCCAGCAAATTTGTTTTTGTTCCTGATTTACAGCATCCACAGTTCTTTTGGTTTTTATATGATAACAAAGCCTGGTGTTTGGGGTAGGGGGCTAGAACATGGAAAAGTTTAGGCCCTAAAATTATCCAACTCAATATTGAGTCTGGAAGGCTGCAGGGTCCCCAAGTGGAAAATGAGGTATTGTTCTTCCAGTTTGCATTGGGCTTCACTGGAACACTGCGGCAAGCCAGAGACAGAGGTGTTGGCCACGGGACAAGGTTAAAAATCTGTCTATGTTCTTCTTGGATTTATTCAGTGTCTTGATACCCACCATACTCTGGGGTAGTGCATTTCACAAATTCAAAACCCTTTGAGAGAAATAATTCCTCATTTGTTTTAAATCTGCTATTGCTTAGCCAAAAGCATAACCTCTCATTCTAGATTGCTCCACAAGGGGAAACCATCTGCTCTAAATCTGTTTTGTCAATTCCTTTTAACATCTCATTAAGCTCAATTCTCTCATTCTTCTGAACTCTATCGAGTATAGGCCTAAACTGCTCAATTTCTCCTCATAAGACAAGCCATTCATTTCTGGAATTAACCTAGAAAACCTTTTCTGAACTGTCTCCAATGTAATTACATCCTTACTCAAGTACACTGTATTCCAGATGTGGTCTCATAATGTTTTGTACATTTGCAATAGTACTTCCCTACTTTACTTGTCATCTGCAAATTTGGCTGTAGCACATTAAATCCTGCATCCAACTCATTAATAGAGATTGCAAATAGTTGGGGCCTCAGAACCAAATTCTGTCACATTCCAGTATTACATCTTGCCAACCAGCAAAAGACCCATTTATTTTGACTCTATACATCATATTGATTAGCCAATCATCTAGTGAGGCTATAATTACCTTTAACCCTGTGGGATCTTACCTTGTGTTTTTACCTTTTATGGGGTACATTATCAAAAACCTTCTGGAAGTCCAGATACAAAATAGGGAAGGCATGACCTAATCACCATTACAGACTCTGGATACCAAGACACAGTTATATTTTGGTCCAGTGATAGCAGCAATGTACACCTCAAGCCTAATTTGACATTTCATTAAATCGCAGCTGATATGCAACTTGACTACATCAACATGTTTTGGCTCCATATGTCTTATTACCCATGCATATCAAAATTATTATAAATTTTAACTCCAAATTCAGTTGATCTAGCCTCAATAGCTTTTTAGAGTTTGGGTTCCAGATGTCCATCAGCCCTTGTGTGAAGAGCTGTCTCTCATCACATTTGAATGATTTAGTTCTTCATTTAAGAATACGCTACATTGTTCTGGACCTATCTATCAGAGATTTCTTTTCCCTCTAGCCTCAGCAAATCTTTAATCATCATAAACACCTTAATTAGATAATCCCTTCATCTTCGATAGTCAAGGGTATCCTTCAGTTCTGAAGAAGAGACACTTTAGTCTTGAAACATTAAATCTTGTTCTCTCTTCACAGATTCTACCAGATCTGCTGAGTTTCTCCAGCTCTCTTTGTTTTATTCCTAGTAGGGATGGTCATGCAAAACAAATCCTGATACTCCTTTGAAGCCAGCTCCTGTCTTCAATTCTGTCATTTTCCTCATAGAAATGTAATGTCCTGCTCATTATCTCCTTCATGTGATCAATTTCTATGCACGCTTACAAACAACATTTTGCTGCCACCTATGTGCCTAGTATGTCATCTAATAAAGAAAGTGGTATTCTATTTAAATAGGGATTGATTAGAGTGCTCGGTTCTACAGAAGAATGCAGACACCCCGGCATGTACATCACGAGAAGTTTCAGCAACAATTAAAGCTACTTTGTAGTAAACCTATAAATGGTATTGTCAACCACCAGCAAGGTGCTGTCTAGCCAAAATGACTTTCTATCTACCAGAAAAGAATCATGTGTTATCTCAGTCTTAGTGCCAAATTCAATGGTTTTCCATCTAAGTCATTGGTGGGCAGTATCAAACAGCACATCCCTCTGTTGGTCTGCAAAGGACAGCTGACCATTCTTGAGGCATTTCTGCTAGTGGACCACATTTACTAAATATGTATTGTGAAAATAGGAACATATGAATTAAGAGCAGGAGTAGGCCATTCAACCTCTCACACCTACTCTGCCACTAAGGCTGATATAACTGTATTTCAAATCTGTACTCCCACCTATCCCTGATAACTACCCTCCTACAACCCTTATTTAAGAAGAATCTATCTACCTCTGCCTTAAGATATTCACAGACTCCGCTTCCAGCACATTTCCACTTTGGTTTTAGCTGGGAACCCCCAGTTTTTAAACAGTGACCTCTAGATTCTCCTATTGGAGGAAATGCCCTGTCCAAATGCATACTGTCAAGACTCCTCAAGATCATATGTATTCCAATCAAGTCATCTCTTATTCTTTTAAACTGCAACCAGTGCAAGTCCTAGCCTGTCCAAACTTTCCTACAAAGGCAACCCTCCTATTCCAGGTATTAGCCTGGTAAACCTCTGTACTGCCTCCAATGCATTTTGAACCTTCCTTCAATAAGGTAAGCCGTACTGTGTACTGTAGTCCAAATGCAATCTGTGCTATGAGCATCCATGCAGGTTCAAAGTGAGTAATTAGTAAGAGAGCAAGTGAGCAGCCCTGAAATGCAGCCTGGTCCACTCCATGATCTAGTTGCCTGTCCCTATGCATGCAATATCCTTGCAGCAGCATTCCAATCTTAGTTGCTGCTGTGCCCCAAAGAGCAGCTATAAAGAGCAGAAGTTTCCTGCAAGTGGACTGGTGTCAAGGAGGTTCTGGAAGGCTGACCAGTATCAACTGCCACTGTCAATGGATGATGGGTAAGCTTGGCAGATGCCCTGGCACATGGTCTGAGATGTTGTTGCCAGGTGTCCAAGATGGCAGCTATTTTTCTCATGGTGGTTGGTAAAGTAGGAAGCTGCATATTAATGAGGTAAGATTCGCAGTTAAGGTGGCTGGTAGCAATCAATACTCCCCAGTAATAAGCATCTTACTGCTGCCTAGTGAGAATCTCATCTCAATATCCAAAACTCTGTTCTAAAATTCAATGGGCTGCTTTCAACATCAGGAATGACATTGCCTGACTCCTCACATGATTTTCCCAAATTTCTTGCCATAGCCAACCTCACTCAAGCTCTGATAAGATTCCATCCAGTACATTTTATTTCTCTTTTTGTTTATGGTGGAGGTCAGTGGAACATATTCACAAGAAGCTGCCTACTTTATGTTTTGTAAAAGAACAAAAGAAAAACGTGAACAATATTATGCTTTAGAAGATTTATTGGAATGGTTTAATTATAAATGAATGAAAGATTCATCCCTTTTATGCCAGCAATAACTTTTCAGACACTCAGACCTCAGTGAAGGGTCACCCCGACTCCATGCTCACACTTCTTGCTTCACTGGAATGATGTCGTAAGTTTTCTTTGGCAAAGTTTCGCTAACTGCAGCTATTTTCTTCAGTTAATGAGCTCCTTTAATCAAATTGCTAACTTATTCCTTAACACGAGCTCCTCTCTACCACCCCCACCCAACCTCCACAGCCTTCCTTTTCTGGCAATGTCTTCTCTCTGACTTCTTTGCAATTCAAGCCTTGACCCCTGTCCTGACTCTGCTTGGAGATTGCCTTTAATCTTACTTCTACTGTTGTTCTTCCCTCTGAATGAACCTGCTTCTGGACTCTTTCTTCCTCTGCATCGTATAACTCAAGTCAGCAAATACTTTAATAATGATCTTCCCAGGCAGTTTGCTGGTCACTGAGGTAATGTCACATCAAACTGGAAAGCTAATTATGAAAGCTCTTTAAAATGACTTCCTGACTTTTAAAAGAAAAGTTAGATTTTTACAAAACAATAAACTAAAATTAATTTTTCCTCCACTCAAGAACTCCAATTTCCAAATAAAATGTCATGAACATTCATCACACATTTAAGATCTTGAGGGCACTGAATGGGGTAAATGCTCAGAGGATGATTCCTCCTGAGTGGAGGACTAAAATTAGGGGATAATTTGAGGATTAAAACAAAGATGAGACTTTTTTTTCTTTCAAAGTGTCATCGAAGTGTGGAATTCTCTTCCTGAGAAGTTGATGGAGACTTTTATTTAGTACTGAGTTAGATAGACTCTCTTGTCTGCCAAAAATATATCTAAATTACTCTCATCTCCTGCCTTTTTCTTCTTCTTCCTTTCAGTTTTTCTTCTTCTCTTTTGAGCTCTTATCTTTTCACCTCTCACTTTTCTCAAAGTCGAATTTCTGTCTTTATTTGTCTCCTTCTAATTACAGTTGTTTCACTTCCAGAGGTGACATGAGAGTGACAGCCCTTGACATCAAAGAGTCCTGGCAAAACTGAAATCAATGGGTATCAGGGGACAAATTCTCTGGTCATTGGAGTCATACCTGACACATAGGGAGATGGTCATGGTTGTTGGAAGTCAGTCATCTCAGCTCCAGAACATCTCTGTAAGAGTTCTTCAGGGTAGTGCCCTAGGCCTAACCATCTTCAGTTGCTTTCTCAACAATCTTACCTGCATCATAAAGGTCAGAAGTGGGGATGTTCACAAATACCACACAAATGCCAGGCTATGACCATCTCCAATAAGAGACAAGCTAACCACAACCTCTTGACAGTCAATGGTGTTGCAGTCACAATTCCCCACTATCAACATCTTGGGGGTTATCATTCAACTAGATTCGCCGCATAAACACAGTGGCTACAAGAGCAGATCAGAGGCTGGGAATACTGCAGCGAGTAACTCACGTCCTGATTTCCTAAAGCTTGTCCATCATCTACAACTCAAGAGTGTGATGGAATACTCCCCACTTGCCTGAATGAGTGCAGCTCCAACAACTCTCAAAAAGTTTGACACCATCTGGGACAAAGCAGCTCGCTTGATTGGCACTACATCCACAAGCACCCTCCACTACCGACGCTCAGTAACAACAGTGTATACTATCTATAAAATGCACTGCAGAAATTTGCTAAAGGTCCTCAGACAGCACTTTCCAAGCCCATGGCCACTTTCATCTAGAAGGACAAAGATAGCAGATATGTGGGAATACCACCACCTGTAAGTTCCCCTCCAAGGCATTCACCATCCTGACTTGGAAATATATCGCCGTTCCTTCACTATTGCCAGCATTTGGCCCATATCCCACTAACTCCTTGCTATTCATATTCTCATCCAGATGCCTTTTAAATGTTGTAATTGTGCCAGCCTCAACCACTTCCTCTGGCTGCACATTCCACACACACACCACCCTCTGCGTGGAAAAGTTGCCCCTTAGGTCCCTCTTACATATTTCCCCTCTCACCTGAAACCAATGACCTCTAGGTTTGGACTCCACTACCCTAGGAAAAAGACCTTGGTTAATTCACCCTATCCATTGTTCCCATGTTGGATGCACTTGAGACCATTTGAGGAAAACAGCAAGTCTATAATAAAGCATTGCAAACAATTCTTGCTCTTGATTGACTTTGATGCCTTGGAAAATCAGTTGTTTCATGGTATAAAGCTTGTGATGAAAGATTATCCTGATGACATTCATTTCAATCTCATAGGAGAAATGAAGCACTTCCAAGTTTATATAAAGAAAATATATTTGGACAAAGGATGTTCATTGCACCAGAACCTGTTTCAAGTCATCATCCAAGATAAGATTCAGTTGCCTTTCCCTAATGTAAAAGCAATTTTCAACTTGTTTTGAGTCTAATAGTAACAATCTGTTCAGGGGACAGGTCACTTTTAAGGCTGACAGACATCAAGAACTAATATATGACTGTACAAATTAGGAGCAGAAGTAGATTATTTGGCCCTGGAGCCTGCGACTCCATTTAATAAGACCGTGGCTGACCTTTGTATGGCCTCAACTCAAATTCCTATCTACACCTGATAACCTTTGATTCCCTCGCTGAACCTGAATCTACCCTGCTTTAAAAATATTCAATGAATTTCAGACATCAAAGCTGCAAGAAAGGCTAGATAAAAACCGAAAGAACTGTGGATGTTTTAAATCAGGAACAAAAACAAAGTTGCTGGAAAAGCTCAGCAGTTCTGGCAGTGTCTGTGAAGGAGAAAACAGAGTTAACGTTTCGGGTCCGGCGCCAGATGCTGCCAGACCTGCTGACCTTTTCTAACAACCTTGTTTTTTTGCAAGAGAGGCTATCTGCACTAAATATTATGTGCCTAGAAAGTGGTTAACTTTATAGCTTATCATTACATTTCATCATCAGTTAAAGCTTTTCAACTTGCACTCCTCAGGACAATTCATAAGAATACCAATTTAAGGGAAAAACCAACAATTAATATGTATGAGAGGAGAGTGCTAATTGGTTGGCAAGTAGACTCTGTTTGATGGTGGTGTTCCTATTCAGAGTGTACCAGTTTTTGATGATTGACAATTTGCTGTCACGCTTTGTCAAAATTTTAAACCATGCAACTTGACTCTAATTGGTCAAGGCATTGCCTGAGAAGTAAGCTAACAAATGGTTGTCATCTATGTCATTGACTTGAAACAGGCAAAGTTCATGTACAAGTTCTTTCTGTCAGCTACATGGGATTAACGGTTTTCAGTTATACTGATTAAGAATCACAAAGTATTTTCGTTTAAAAGAATTTCATAATGTGAAAAGGCTGATTGTAAGTTGTATGGGTCAAAATTCTGAAACTGTCTCTCTAACAACTTTGTTAGCCTGCCTACAGCAAATGAACTGCAATGTTAGAAGGGACAACTCACTACTACCTTCCCAAGGGCAACTAGGTAGTCAATGAGTCCTGGCGCAGCCATCAATGTCCCCAGCATGAATGAATACTAGAATGTTTTTGTTAGATCTTTGTTTTTCATCTCATCTTATTTATGCAAATATGAAGTTTTGATAATTTTATTTTAATTGATATTTATGTTAGAATAATACACCTTTTATTTTGGAATGTTATGTGCCTCTTCACCTTATCAAAATCAGTCCTGACACTCTATTCGTGCTAGTAAGATTACATATGCCAGGGTAAATGCAAATAAGGCATATTGCAGATGGTGTGCCCACAACTGTGCAACAACTATTCTTTGAACAAATAAAAGCAGCATCCATTCCAAACAGTGGTCCTGTTTCTGGAGTGGGTGTCACATGCAACACTCATATTTTCCACAAACTTTGGCCATTCTCACATTTCTGTCTTGACCTTCTGATGTGGTTGACGGGACTGGACACTGTAATACAGCAGCCATCCAATCCAGCAACCCACCGTGCCAACAGGGGAACTAAGTACCTGTTCAGGGTATGCTCGTCTAATTTGTGGATATCAGCACTCAAACTCGGAGCAGACTGATGCAACCTACTGTGGGAGGGCGACACCCTCTCCTAGCTGATACTCTGCTCTTGAATCTATTCACCGCGGACGTAGCCAATCTCTCATGATTGGAGGGCCCAGGTCAATGTGGAGCTCATGACAACAATAGACTCCTGCATTTGCAGTCCAAGAGCTCCCACTGCCTCAGGGAACCCAACTAGATCTATACACACTCACTGCTGATTGATCAAATTTATGCTGCAAAAGCTGACTCTCAAAGATGCATCACAGTAGCATCACAGCCACTTTCCTCCCACCTCCAAGGACTTTACTCACTCGAAACATGTGCTGTATTCCTTCAGATGTGCAGATATTTGTATTGGTGGAACATATACCTGTCAGATACGATGCTGCCTCCTCAATCATCTCTTTCTCCTCCTCTTCCCTCCTCCATGAGGGATGATCCTGTCTGCAGAAGGCGAGTGAGTCAGACTGGAACCTGTGAGAGTAACAAAGGACTCAGAATCAGAATCAGGTCACTGGACCTGAAACGTTAACTCTGATTTGCCTCCACAGATGCTATCAGACCTGCTGAGCTTTTCCAGCCGTTTCTGTTTTTGTATCTGATTTACAGCATTCTTTCGGTTTTCAGCAAGGGTTAATACTGGGTATGATGATACAGAATACAGGGTAATACGGTGGACAATGATTTGAAACAGAGCGAAGTAGTGGGGATAATGATGCAAATCAGAGTGCAATGCCGGGGACAATATAGAACAAAGGGTACTACTGGGGTAAATGACATAGAAGAGAGAGCAATGTGACGGATCATGACATAGAACAGAGGGTAATACTGTGGATAATATCGTAAAAATGGGTTATACTGGAGATAATAAAACACCTGCATGTTGTCATGAATTGGTATCTGCCACTCCAAGATAGCATCCGTTGCTTTGAGATTACTGAAAGCCCAATAGCGACCTACTCCCCTTGTTTCTCACTGTTACATGATCACCTTGTGCAACTGTGAGAGGCCTGGTCAACGCTCAATCCATGGAGGTGGCTGATGAGAGGGCGAGTGAATGTGCTAATGACCATGCCAACATCATCATTCATCTACTGAGGCATGGCTGCTAAATACATTGCTGCACAATGTCTTTTTCAAGCAGTGATGACAGGGAGATGCCGTCTGTTTCTCAATAATTTTACAAGTGGGAAATGTTTCTCTGTTTCGATCCTGCCCTATAATTGTGAAACCTTCCTTATAACCTCACTTAAGCCTTATCCTCATTGTCTCACTCTGTCCCCTTATTCCTTGGTACATGTTGTCTCAAAAATATCTAGTGTTCTCTGTCAGGACCCTGCTCGGTGACTAACATTCCACAGCTCTCTTGGATAGAGAATTTCATAGGTTCACTACCCTCTCTGAGAATATTCCTCCACATCTCGCTCTGAAATGAACTGTGTCCCTTGGTTCTAAACCCCGCCCCCAGCCAGTGGAAACTGCATCTACTTCACCTACTCCTTTAAGGATTTTGTAAGATCAATGAGTTCACATCTCACCTTTCTAATCTAGAGAATTTGAGAACTGGTAAAAAAAAGCATATATTTCCCATTGCAAAGTGCACTTGTCTTTCATGTAAGTTCTTTGCATTATTATTTAATGAGTACAAATCCCTAAAGACAAGTGACTGCTTCCTCATTTGCTGAGGTAATTAATACACCACTTAGTCTGTGGAGGAGAAACTCTATGGTAATGTACAACATTGTTTGTGTCTCTACACAAATGCTTAAAGGGTTGTTTGCCCAGGGGCCTTGGTTTGCCCTGAACCTACTTAGCAAGAATCACAGTGTGGTGTTAATTCAAAACCTGCAATTCAACAGATGGGGTTTGTCACAAGGAACTTGTTTGTGACTTCCATGTCAGTACTGAGACAGAAGGCAGGCAATAGATGGAATGTTCATGTCATTATGGAATGGATAACTACAGATGGCTTCAACCAGCTTGTGGGCTTACATTATTCAGTGGATGTGTGTGAGAGTGATGCTTATCAGGAAAGAACGCAGGAGAGGGGCCCTGACCGGAGGACTTCAGTTAGGTTGTGGATCATTGCATTGAGTCTATTGTCAAACTGATATACGGAGCTGGCAGGAACTGCAGATGCTGGAGAATCTGAGATAACAAGGTG
>JAHRHZ010000248.1:24966799-24982106 GCA_024137785.1 Ginglymostoma cirratum | reverse complement strand
CACCTTGTTATCTCTGATATATGAAGCTGGCCGATGCACGATGTGTACACATGTTCTGCTGCTGCAATATAGAACAAAGAACATTACAGTGCAGTACAGGCCCTTCGGCCCTCGATGTTGCGCCGACCTGTGAAACCAGTCTGAAGCCCATCTAATCTACACTGTTCCATTATCATCCGTATGTTTATCCAATGACTATTTAAATGCCCTTAAAGTTGGTGAGTCTACTACTGTTGCAGGCAGGGCATTCCACGCCTTTACTACTCTCTGAGTAAAGAACCTACTTCTGACATCTGTCCTATATCGATCATCCCTTAATTTAAAGCTATGTCCCCTCGTGCTAGCTGTCACCATCTGAGGAAAAAGGCTCTCACTGTCCACCCTATCTAATCCTCTGATCATCTTGTATGTCTCTATTAAGTCACCTCTTAACCTTCTTCTCTCTAACAAAAGCAGCCTCAAGTCCCTCAACCTTTCCTCATAAGACCTTCCCTCCATACCAGGCAACATCCTGGTAAATCTCCTCTGCACCCTTTCCAATGCTTCCACATCCTTCCTATAATGCAGCGACCAGAACTGTACGCAATACTCCAAGCGTGGCCGGAACAGAGTTTTGTACAGCTGCAACATGACCTCACGGCTCCGAAACTCAATCCCTCTACCAATAAAACCTAACACACCGTACGCCTTCTTAACAATCCTATCAACCTGGGTGGCAACTTTCAGGGATCTATGCACATGGACACCAAGATCTCTCTGCTCGTCCACACTACCAAGAATCTTACCATTAGCCCAGCACTCTGTATTCCTGTTACTCCTTCCAAAGTGAATGACCTCACACTTTTCTGCATTAAACTCCATTTGCCACCTCTCAGCCCAGCTCTGCAGCTTATTATGTCTCTCTGTAACCTGCAACATCCTTCCGCACTATCCACAACTCCACTGACTTTAGTGTCATCTGCAAATTTACTAACCCATCCTTCTATGCCCTCGTCCAGGTCATTTATAAAAATGACAAACAGCAGTGGCCCCAAAACGGATCCTTGCGGTACACCACTAGTAACTGAACTCCAGGATGAACATTTCCCATCAATCACCACCCTCTGTCTTCTTACAGCTAGCCAATTTCTGATCCAAACCGCTAAATCACCCTCAATCCCATGCCTCCGTATTTTCTGCAATAGCCTACCATGGGGAACCTTAACAAACGCTTTACTGAAATCCATATACACCACATCAATCACTTTACCCTCATCCACTTGTTTAGTCACCTTCTCAAAGAACTCAATAAGATTTGTGAGGCACGACCTGCCCTTCACAAAACCGTGTTGACTATCCCTAATCAAATTATTCCTTTCTAGATGATTATAAATCCTCTCTCTTATAATACTTTCCAACACTTTACCCACATCCGAAGTAAGGCTCACTGGTCTATAATTACCAGGGTTGTCTCTACTCCCCTTCTTGAACAAGGGGACAAGATTTGCTATCCTCTAGTCTTCTGGCACTATTCCTGTAGACAATGACAACATAAGGATCAAAGCCAAAGGCTCTGCAATCTCCTCCGTGTCTTCCCAGAGAATCCTAGGATAAATCCCATCCGGCCCAGGGGACTTACCTATTTTCACACTTTCCAGAATTGCTAATACCTCCTCCTTAGGAACCTCAATCCCATCTAGTCTAATAGCCTGTATCTCAGCATTCTCCTCGGCAACATTGTCTTTTTCAAGTGTGAATACTGACGAAAAATATTAGTTTAGTGCCTCTCCTATCTCTTCGGACTCCACTTCCCACTCCTGTCCCTGACTGGCCCTAATCTTACCCTAGTCATTCTTTTATTCCTGACATACCTATAGAAAGCTTTAGGGTTTTCATTGGTCCTACCTGCCAAAGACTTCTCATGTCCCCTCCTGGCTATTCTTAGCTCTCTACTTAGGTCCTTCCTGGCTAACTTGTAACTCTCAAGTGCCCTAACTGAGCCTTCATGCCTCATCTTTACATAAGCCTCCTTCTTCCTCTTGACAAGAGCTTCAACTTCTTTATTGAACCACGGTTCCCTCACTCAACCACTTCCTCTCTGCCTGACAGGTACATATTTATCAAGGACACACAGTAGCTGTTCCTTGAACAAACTCCACATTTCAATTGTGCCCAGCCAATGCAGTTTCCTTCCCTATCCTATGCATCTAAATCTTGCCTAATCACCTCATAATTGCCTTTCCCCCAGCTATAACTCTTGCCCTGAGGTATATACCTATCCCTTTCCATCACTAAAGTAAAAGTAACTGAATTGTGGTCACTATCACCGAAGTACTCACCTACCTCCAATTCTGACACCTGGCCTGGTTCATTACCCAGTACCAAATCCAATGTTGCCTCGCCTCTTGTTGGCCTATCTACATACTGTGTCAGGAAACTCTCCTGCACACATTGGACAAAAACAGACCCATCTAAAGTACTCGAACTATAGCGTTTCCAGTCAATATTTGGAAAGTTAAAGTCCCCCATAACAACTACCCTGTAACTTTCGCTCCTATCCAGAATCATCTTTGCAATCCTTTCCTCTACATCTCTGAAACTTTTCGGAGGCCTGTAGAAAACTCCCAACAGGGTGACCTCTCCTTTCCTGTTTCTAGTTGGGTTCTAGTTTCCTGGGGCGGCATGGTGGCTAGCACTGCTGCCTCACAGCACCAGGGACCCAGGTTCAACTCCAGCCTTGGGTGACTGCCTGTGTGGATATTGCACATTCTCCCTGTGTCTGCGTGGGTTTCCTTCGGGTGCTCCGGTTTCCCCCCACAATCCAAAGACGTGCAGGTTAGGTGGATTGGCTGTGCTAAATTGCCCATAGTGTTCAGGGATGTGTAGATTAGGTGGGTTACAAGGGGATGGGTGTGGTTGGGATACTCCAAGGTTTGGTGTGGACTTGTTGGGCCAAAGGGCCTGTTTCCACACTGTAGGGATTCTAATTCTTACCTCAGTAGACAAGTCCTCATCAAACATCCTTTCTGCCACCGTAATACAGTCCATGACTAACAATGCCACACCTCCCCCGATCTTACTGAAACATCTAAACTCCGGAACCTGCAACAACCATTCCTGTCCCTGCTCTATCCATGTCTCCCAAATGGCCACAACATCGAAGTCCCAGGTACCAACCCATGCTGCAAGTTCACCCACCTTATTCCGGATGCTCCTGGCATTGAAGTAGACACACTTCAAACCACCTTCCTGCCTGCTGGTACACTCCTGCGAACTTGAAACCTTATTCATGACCTCACTACTCTCAACCTCCTGTTCACCGGAGCTACAACTCAGGTTCCCACCCCACTGCTGAATTAGTTTAAACCCTCCCGAAGAGCAATAGCAAATTTCACCCCCCCCACTCAGGATATTGGTACCCCTCTGGTTCAGGCATAGACCATCCCATTTGTAGAGGTCTCACCTACCCCAGAATGAGCCCCAATTATCCAAGTATCTGAATCCCTCTGTCCTGCACCATCCTTGTAGCCACGTGTTCAACTGCTCTCTCTCCCTATTCCTCGCCTCACTAGCACGTGGCACGGGTAACAAACCAGAGATAACAACTCTGCTTCTTCTAGGTCTAAGCTTCCACCCTAGCACCTTGAATTTCTGCCTTCCATCCCCATCCCTTTTCGTACCTACGTCATTGGTGCCTATGTGGATCATGACTTGGGGCTGCTCCCTCTCCACTTAAGGATCCCGAAAACACGATCCAAGACATCACGGACCCTGGCACCTGGGAGGCAACACACCAACCACGAGTCTCTCTCGTTCCCACAGAATCTCCTATCTGTCCCCCTAACTGTGGAGTCCCCAAGGACTAATGCTCTCCTCCTCTCCCCCCTTCCCTTCTGAGCAACAGGAACAGACTCTGTGCCAGATGCCTGTACCCCATGGCTTACCCCTGGTAAGTCCCCACTTCCCCCGCCCCCACCCCCCACAACAGTATCCAAAACGGTATACTTGTTATTGAGGGGAATGGCCACAGGGGATCCCCGCACTGTCTGCCTGTTCCCTTTCCGTCCCCTGACTGTAACCCATCTACCTTTTTCCTGTACCTGAGGTGTGACTACATCCCTGTAACTCCTCTCAATTACCCCCTCGGCCTCCCGAATGATCCGAAGTTCATCCAGCTCCAGCTCCAGTTCCCTAACGCGGTTTCCAAGGAGCTGGAGTTGGGTGCACTTCCCGCAGATGAAGTCAGTGGGGACACTAGTGGTGACCCTTGCCTCCCACATTCTACAGGAGGAGCATACAACTGCCCTAACATCCATTCCCACTGTTCTGAATTCCCAAACAGACTATTGAGAGAAAAGAAAACTAATAACCTTACCAAATCGGCGCTCAAAACCTTTTTTTTTTTGGTTAGAGGAGGAGGATGGGTGGGAGACACTACCTAAGTAGTGTTTCGGGTAAAGCAACCGCCCAAATATATTACTTCACTTACTCAGCCGTCTCGTGTCCGCTCCTACTAAACCTTCCCAGCAATCCCCTCGCACTCTCTCGACTCCCACCGCTGAACAATTGGAGGCCGATGACTCCACAAGGTAAGGCTTTTAATGGGGTATGACTTGAGCCTGAGAGTGTTGTGGTAGCAGCAGGCCCATTTTAAATCCAACAGGTTTGAGGTTGAAGATTGCACCCTATAAGTTGCAAGGTTTCCATTAATGCTGTAATGTTTTTGTTAAGGATCTGGCAGAAGGATGGAGCTTGGTGGTCCCGCAGCCGACACCAGCCGACATGTGCCAACAGGTTCAAGAGTAGCTTCTTCCCTGCTGTTATTAGACATCTGAATGGACCTCTTAAATTTCAAATCGAATGTTGATCTTGTTTTTGTGCACCTACTTTGGAACTGTAATTTTGTATTCCTCACTCTGTTCGATCACCTTATGATCTTTTGTATGTTATGATCTGCCTCTACTGCACGCAAAACAAAACTTTTCACTGTACTTAGGCACAAGTGAGAATAATAAATCAAATCAAATCAGTTCAAACTACAGCTGATACCATCAGCATAGATGAACATGTTGACAGACCATTTGTACATGTGATGAACAGAGTTTGCCACAAATAACTAGTCAAAATACAACTTTTTTACCCTACTGGCGTTTGACACCCTCAGATTGTACTATGCAATGTTAAAAAGCTTCAGTCGCTGGTGGGAACCGACTCATGTACATTGTTGACTGATATTTAACGTGTCGTTGTAGGAGACATGATCAATATGAGGAGCTGGAAGTTTCTCAGCAGTGATACCCACCATCAGCTGGTAGCAGGTACGGGGCAGGCCACGAAATAGTCTCATGGGTAAAAAGGGAGGTTCCACATCAAGGCCACAATTCCACTGCCTCAGTAATTTCATTGCTTTCTTGGTTCAACACACCCAGAAACCCAGGCCCTACACATTTCAGACTCCAAATCCTCTGTCCTTACTCGGATATCCCTCTTCCATTCCTCCATGACTCCACACTCACCCCAAAGCCCTGACCCCTGACCCCTGACCTGGAATTGACAGCCTCCAAGTAAGCTGTCATTCTCCTGTTTTTGCTCTCTCTCTCTCTCTCTCTCTCACTCTCTCTCTCTGTCCCTGTCTCCCCTTGTCAAGAGTTCAGTAAAGAAAACCTCTGACCTCAGAGACAACTGTGCAAAGAAAACTGTTCTTGCCACCATTAATCAAACATGAACTGGGTGCCACAGGATTTCTGCATACTGTTGACATAATTTTGAAGGTAGCACTTAATTTCAAACAGTTTTTAACATCATAAATATTCATGGCTTATAAATATATTGCAACGGGAGCTGACCATTAACTGGTGCCAGGCTTGACCCATCACTGTGACACCACTGACTTAGCCTCTGCATCATAAACAACCTTCAGAAAATCAAAATTTCAGCTGCTGACTAATTAGCCATCCCTCCTGACTTGTTTCCTCCTGATCTAGTATTCTCCTTAAAAGTCCACACCCATGTGGTGCCTTTTCAACTCATTTAAATCTCCTGGTCCTGATCAGATCAAGAAACCTGCAAGAAGCTAGACAAGAAATTGCGGGGGCCCTGGATGATATATTTGCTTCATCATTAGCCACGGGTGAGGCCCCGGAAGAATGGAGGGCAGTGAATGTTGTGCCCTTATTCAAAAAGAGCTGCAAAGAAAAACCTGGGAATTATAGACCAGTATGCTTAACATCTATGGTAGGTAAGTTACTTGGGAATATTCTGAGGGATAAGATATACATGTGTTTGGAAAGATAAGGTTTGATTAGAAGTAGTCAGCATGGCATCGTGCGTGGGTGATCATGCCTCACAAATTTGTTAGAGTTCTTTGATGAAGTGACCAGGAAGGTTGATGAGGCCAGGACAGTAGAAGTAGTCTATATGGATTTCAGTAAGGCCTTTGATAAGGTTCCACTTGGTAGGCTGCTCTGAAAGGTTAGATCACATGGAATCCAGGGAGAGCTAGCAAATTGGATAAACAATTGGTTTGATGGTAAGAAACAGAGACTAATAGTGGAAGGACGCTTATTGGACTGGAGCCCTGTGCCTAATGGTGTGCTTCAGTGGTGGGTGCTGGGCCCATTGCTGTTTGTTATCTATACCAATGACCTGGATAGGAATGTAAAAGGCATGATTAGTAAGTTTGTGGATTACACTAAAATGGGCAGTATCGTGTCCAGTGAGGAAGTTTATCAGAAATTACAGCAGGTGTTTGATGAGCTGGGGAAATGGGCCGAGAAATGGCAAATGGACTTTAATATAGATAAGTGTGAGGTGTTGCATTTTGGAAAGTCAAATCAAGGTAGGAGTTTCATGGTGAATGGTAGGGCCTTGAGAAGTATAGTGGAACAGAGAGACTTTGGAATCACTTGTGAAGCATGACTTATAGATAGTGGAACGACTGAACTCTAGGTTCATTGTGATAAAAGCAATGTTTAGAAATATTAGCAAGATGAGCTTGAAATGGTCAACTCCAAGGTAAGAATGAGGTCATAAAGATTTGAACTTCAGCACTTAGTTCACCAGTTCTTTATTTTTCTTTAACTAATTCTGGCATCACTCCCTTCTGTTCTTGCTCACTTATTCACATGGGAATAATCTTGGTTCGGCTGAAACAAACGCTTTGTTCAGATGATTTAATTGGAGCCAGACCAACATTTCCAGCAAGGCCATCAAGCATACAATTCACCTGCATGCAAGTGAGCTCAGAACACAGATTAATGGGAAGCCAGCTTGAATACATAATTTTGTGGCTCTCTGGCATGAAGGTAATCGTATGCCAGGAACACTATCAAGGGATGGCAATTTGCACATTGGAAAATTTTCTAATGCAATGCAAGGAAGTGATATAAAGGGAGGAGTGAAGAAATAACTATCCCTTTAACTATCCCTTTACTCCAATAATAGCTACTGAGCATGTGCATAAGGAGATATGACTATGATGACATTAGATCTCCTGGAACTGAGGCCAGGTCTGTGAGGTTCTAAGGAAGTCCTCTTTTACCAACTCTCATTTCTGATTATACTTAATGAAGATTGTTGGTGTTCACTGACTTGTGTAAGCTCCTATCAACACCCTGATACTGACCTGATTGTATTACACAGAGGAGAGGGGGACAGCAGTACTCAAATTTTCTTTTAAAAAATGCTCTGTATTTATTTAGCATTTTTCAAGACTACCAGAAGTCATAAAACACTTTCCAAACATTTAAGTATTTTTGAAGTATAGCCACCATTGTAACATAGGAAACACAGCAGCTAATCTGAACACAGCCAGCTCCCAAACATAGCAGCAGGTTAAAGGACAGATAATCTTCTTTTCAAATGTTGGAGAGAAAAGGAAAGTAGGATATTGGCCAGGAGATGAGGAATAAATCACCAGTTCTCCTTCAAAAATGTGCAATGGGATTTTTTGCATCCAACTAAGCAGGTGGATGGTCCTTCTATTTAACATCTCAGCTGAAAGGCTGAACTTCCAGCAGTGCAGTATCTGCTGTGATTGTTGCGCTCAAGCCATGGAGTGGGATTTGAACCTGGAACTTTGTGACTCAGAGTCGAGTGTGCCCAATCCAAGTAAATGCTATCCCAGGCTTCCTGCCATGTTTTGAAGCAGGCACCAAATGAGCCTTTGCTCAGGCTGTCTGCTTCTTTGCACTTGCTGCCTCTGCAGTCCATTTGCTGGACAATATTGAAAGGCTTATCAAAAAGATCTGGCAGCCAATACTTTTGCCTTTTAGTGCCTTGCGTTTCTATTCTCATCAGACTTGTTTTCTCATCAGTTCCAATTTGAATTGTTTCATTTCACGTCGACTGTTTCCAGCCAAATTGTTCCCTCGCAGCAATTTGTTTTTACTTTTTTGCTCAGCCATTGACTTTTCAGCCAAACTAACAGTGAATTGACAAGAAGCTCTTCCCTATGCTTTGCTTCAGTTATTACAAAGACAAGCTGTTACCATTTGCTATCTATTCTGATATTTGATTCTTTCCACTTAAACCCAGGACAACACTAGCTTGTTGGTGGACAGATTGCTTTGAAATTCTAGATAAGTGGGGGGGCTTCTGTCATATTAGATACTGTTCGATTGTATATAACCAGCTCCATAGCACAAAGTTCAGACTGTAACATACAGAAGCAATATCTTTGAAATTTTGGGGCTGATTGCCATTTTTAATATAAAATAGATATACATTTGTAATTAATTATTTTAGCGCATAAGCTGATCTAATACATGCACTTGAGTGTAATTTTGTCATTTATTACAACTACATAGCTTGATATGCTTACTTTTAATATATCTGCAGATCTTTTAGTAATTACATATATATCCATGTTTTCCCTGTATTCAATTTTGAACATTAAAATCTCTATTTTCATACGTCAGGTCTATTTCTCATCAACTGAAATTTGTGAACAGCTCATTTAATCTTGTAAGTACAAGATGTTACATGCACAGATTAATTAATTGGAATGAACTGTTAATGGTTTATACACCAAATGCAGATGTGGAGCACGGAGGTATTCAATTACGGTTTATTTTAGTTTTTATCTGTAAACAATGTCTCATGTGAGCTCCTGGATTTTATCCAACTTGTACACTGGCATTTACCTCTGAAACTTGATCACTACTCTAGTCACTAGGTCAAAATCCTGGAACTCCCTCCCTAATGCCATTGTGGGTCTAATTTCAGCACATGGTCTGGAGCAGTTCAATTAAGCAGCTCACCACCAAGGGCAACCAGGTCAAGTCAATGAATTTTGGCCCAGACAATGATGCCCACATCTCATTAGTGAATATACAAAGTTCAGCCTGTGAGAAATAAAAGTTAAGAAGAAATTTCGGCCAATTTTAATCAGTACTGACCCACAGGAAGTAAGTCCCCATAATCCAGAATTAAATTCTGATATCTCACAGAAAACCTGTATGAAAAAAGCAGCATATTCCCTGGAACATTTGAGGTGGCCATCTCATTTTGGGCTATGTTTTATCTGTATAACAGAGTAGACTGACCCTCACGTTGCAGATGGCAATGCTGCACCTGACCAGATAATTGGTATCAGAAACAGCAAGGTGTTTGACTTTTCCAGTGATGATGATTTTGTCAATATGTAAAGTCCAAATGTTTGACTTTGTATGTTAACTACTTTCTAAAACGTTATTTATAGATCAATAATGTACAGCATCATAATTCAGAATTTAAACCAATTGATTTCCCTCTGAGATAACAAGGTGTAGAGCTGGATGAACACAGAAGGCCGAGTAGCATCATAGGAGCAGGAAAGCTTGACGTTTTGGGCCTAGACCCTTCTTCAGAAATGGAGGAGGGGAAGAGGGTTCTGAAATAAATAGGGAGATAGGGGGAGGCGGATAGAAGATGGATAGAGGAGAGGATAGGTGGAGAGGAGGCAGACAAATCAAAGAGGCGGGGATGGAGCCAGTGAAGGTGAGTGTAGGTGGGGAGGTAGGGAGGAGATAGGTCAGTCCAGGGAGGACGGACAGGTCAAGGGGGCGGGATGAGGTTAGTAGGTAGGAAATGGGGGTGCGGCTTGAGGTGGGAGGAGGGGATAGGTGATTTCCCACTGAAACAGTTATTGTTTTGTGATAACGGGAAGTGTCTCTCTCTCTGGAACTTCCATTATACTGAAGCTGTGAAAAGCTCAAAAACCAGGCAAGAGATTTTCTGTTGTTGTTCTCATTGCTCTGGAGATGTGGAGCTGCCAGCTTTCAGATCAGAGCTAATCCTCCACAGAATTCTGTTTTTACAAAGTGTCTGCTTTTTTTCATTCTGAAGTCAGCAATATTCCTTGTAATGAAGTTCATGGCCCTGAAATGTTAACTCTGTTTTTCTCTCCATAGATGCTATCTTGCCTGCTGAATATTTGTAGCCTTTTCAAGTTTGATTTAATACCCATTTTTATGTTGTAGTGAGATGTAAACAAGATTTTATAAAAAAAAAGGTTACAACAGGAGTAAGATACCACCAACAAGCTAGTGCTGTGAAGTACAATTTAGCAGCCCTGAACCTTGAACACCCTACGTGCCTAAGTCAGGAGAAATGACTGATACATTAAGGCCTGTACCAGCCTTGGGAGCTGACTAGAGAGTATAAACTGATGCTGGAAGACAGGTTAAGAGGAAAGGTTCCGAGGAAGGGTCACCAGACACAAAACGTTAACTTTGATTTTTCTTCTCAGATGCTGCCAGACTTGCTGAGCTTTTCCAGCAACTTCTGTTTTTGTTCCAGGTTGAGAAAGATCTAGGACAGAAGATTTCTGTTTATTTGTACAAGAAGAAAATGTAAAAATCAAACCCCTACAGTGCAGAATGAGGCCAGTCAGCCCATTGAGTCCGCACCAACCCTCCCAAGAGCATCCCACCCAGACCCACCCCCATACCATATTCCTGTAACCCCATATTTCCAATGGCTAATCTACATAACCTGCGAATCCTTGGACAATATGGACAATTTTAGCATGGCCAATCCACCTAACATGCTCATCCTTGAACTGTGACAGGAAACCAGAGCACCTGGAGGAAACCCACGCAGACATGGGGAGAATGTGCAAACTCCACACAGGCAGTCACCAGAGGGTGGAATCAAATGGCGCTGAGAAGCAACAGTGCTAACCACTGAGCCACCATGCCGTCCTAAACAAGTTATACATAAATGATGGCAGGGGAATGAAGATTGATGGTTTTCTGCATGTTTTAGAGAGAGATTGGACAGAGTCAGATGGTGCCAGGACAGGCTGGGTGGAGTATTAGACAGAATTTGTTCAGCCTGTCTGAGACTGACCCTCTCTGAGTGGTTGTTTGAATGAACACACAAAGTTGACTGGCATTCCTAAGTTCTCCTGTGGCTTGAGTAGGAGAATAACCACAACAATAGTGTAGTCAAGAAGCCATGATTTGCAGGTGCAAGTGTTGGACTGGGGTGGACAAGGTCAGAAATCACACAACACCAGATTATAGTCCAACAGGTTTATTTGAAAACACAAGCTTTCAGAGCCTCAGTCTTTCTTCAGCTGTCAGTGAGAGAGGTGGTATCAGACACAGAATTTATAAGCAAAAGATCAAAGATTCACACCATTGATGAGAATATACTAAAAAAAACCTAAGATGCTGTTAAATCTTTAATCAGTTAGAAAGTTTTAATTGATTAATGTGTATATGTAAACCCCCAGGGAAAATGTCACATGGGCACAACACAACACCATCTGTGGTCTCAAGACCAATTGTAACATTGTCATCAAACCACCCGTCAGTTGAACAGACTGGTCAAGACTTTTGATCCAATCCTTCAGAGTACCCTACACAATTCCATCCCACGTACTTCCCACGTAGGGGACTTCTTCTGCCTTCCAAAGATACACAAAGCCAACACACCTGGACGTCCCATCGTATCAGGCAATGGGATCCTGTGTGACAACTTCTCTGGTTATATTGAGGGCATATTAAAACCCATTGTACAGGGATCCCCCAACTTTGGTCACAACACTACAGATTTCTTATAGAAACTCAGCACCCACAGACCAATCGAACTAGGAACATTCCTCGTCACCCTAGTACATCACTCTACCACAAGCCCACAGATAGCTTCACGATGCTGCACTTCTTTAACTGTTGGACTATAACCTGGTGTTGTGTGGGGAATACTTGGGATGGAATTGTATAGGGTACTCTGAAGGACTGTATCAAAAGTCTTGACCAGTCTGTTCAGTTAATGAGTGTGTTCTTTGGTCGGATCAGCAGTAGTGCTTCTAATTTTTCAGTTATCAGCACACTTCCTTGCAGTAGCCCATTCTATTCTGTATGATGATGGCTCCTCATTTATCTGCTGGCTTGATGACAATGTTGCGATTGGTCTTGAGAGCACGGATAGTGTTGCTTTGTGCCCAGGTGATGTTTTGCACTACTTTGTGAGTGCAGCTGATAAATCTGGTGTTCACGCAATCTCTGATGGCATGGCCATACCTGTCAAGCCCCGGGCAGCGGCCCTTCTTTACTCTGATAAAACCTTTAGATCTCTCAGGATCGTGACTTGAAAGGAATTTGGGGATTTACGTATGCATATTAATTAATTAAAACCTTCTAACTGATTAAAGATTTAGCAGTATCTTGGGTTTGTTTAGTACATCCTCATCAATGGTGTGAATCTTTGATCGTTTACTTATAGATTCTGTGTCTGATACCACCTCTCTCATTGACAGCTGAAGAAAGACTGAGGCTCCGAAAGCTTGTGTTTTCAAATAAACATGTTGAACTATAACTTGGTGTCATGTGATTTCTAGCCATAGTTGAGAAGAATAGTCCTATCAGATCCTTGGGCTGGCCCTGCAAATAGGTGAATGGATTTTATTTACCATCTACAATTAATGCAATAAGGCTACTTGAGAACCATTCAATAAAAAATGAAAGAAATGCGGACGCTGTAAATCAGGAAACAAAACAGAAATTGCTGGAAAAGCTGAGCAGGTCTGGCAGCACCTGTGAAGGAAAAATCAGTTAACATTTCGGGTCAAAACGTTAACACTGTTCTTTGTTGGACTCAGGCTTTTGGAGCCTCAGTCTTTCTTCAGTTGTCAGGGAGAGAGGTAGTATCAGACACAGAATTTATAAGTAAAAGATCAAAGATTCACACCATTGATGAGAATGTACGAAACAAACCTAAGATGCTGCTAAATCTTAATCAGTTAAATGGTTTTAATTAATTAATATGCATATGTAAGATCTTTGATCAACTGTGTTCCGAGGAAGAGTCGCCGGACCCGAAACATTAACTCTGTTTTTTCCTTCATAGATGCTGCCAGACCTGCTGAGCTTTTCCAGCAATTTCTGTTTTTTTTCCTGAGAACCATTCAGTTGATTATCAAAAGAACCTGAAGGGAGGACTTAAACAGAAGATGTTGAACAGGGGAGGCAGAGCTGTGCTGATGGGCTGCTATTGGTAAGCAGGTAGTCATTAAAGCCATGAAGATTAGGCCAGACCACTCATTAATAAAATGTTGCTGAAGTATAAGATGTTGCTGGAGGAGGGTTTGCCTCAAGTGATGAGCAGTGAGATGATCCCACACGAGTCAATGTTTAATTGGTTTTGAATTTGAGAAGCATCAGTCTTTGATTGAACTAACCACAGCATTGGGATATTTTAGAATGTGACTGATAGATAGATAGATTAACAGAAAATAATAGGAGCAATGGTAGATGCATGTGACATTAAATGTGAGTCTGTCCTTGACAGGCTGTTGAAAAAGGTTTTTAAAGGAACAGTTGTGTTCAAAACAGTCCTGAATAAGTTAGAGTGCACTGCACATTTGCATGCTTTCCAGCTTGTTGAGGGAACTAAAGAGTCTGTGTACAGAAAAGGTGCAGGGTGAAAATGATTGCCATTAGGAAATGCAATGTGCAACGCAAGGAAAAGTGCTGTAACTGGATATTCTAGACATTAATTTTCAGACAGCTCATGAAACAAACTCCTCCCCAATTTAGCTAAAATCAAAACATGTCAAACAGAAAACTGTGAACCAACAGCAGCTGTTTCTATCGCACAAAACAAGGCAGGACACCTTGGGATTATAGCAGTGAGTACTTCCCTCACTGCTCTGCCTCTCCAATGTAGTGAGACGAAACTGACGTGCAATTTGACCCAGGACAGGGCAAATTCAGAGGCGGGTGGGAGTCCCTCCAGCACAGTTAGAGAAGGGGTCATGACCCTGAACAAGTCCCTTTCCCCTAAAACAGTAAAGGAGACAAAAGTTGGATTGTATTCAGAGACAGTTCTCATGACCATCACGATGTGAGCATCCCTTACATTCATGTCAAATCAATACTAAAACAAGGGATAGTCCACAAGTATTGCAGATTCAAAACTGGTTTGATCGAAAGGGTTTAGCAATTGAATTTCTATCTGTGGAGAAAATCCAGCATGTTCCAAAACATGCAAATAAGCGGGAGTTTGGTAGACATCTAATTTGAATATGTATACATTTGTTCTACTTTCCAAGAGAAAAAGAATTGTAACCAAGAGATATGAGCAGGAAAAACAAAATACGTGATCATGTAACCTGGTGACTGGGGTGCTGACCCTTCTTAGACTAGAGAAGGTTAACCATTTCTGCTGACAGTTTTTTAAAAATCATACTACATACATTCTGCATGGCTATATGTGTGATTTTGGTCAGGACTAGGTTTCGGATTTCTAAATTTACAAATAACCACAGCCACAGTGGAATTTGCTTTTTGTATTTCTAAACAGGTCTCAAGAACTACATTCTTATCACAGTCAGAGGTCTGGGAATTTTGTAGATTGCCTATGGACGTCGGAGACACAGCCTCGACCAGTTAGGCCGTTAATATTATTCCAACAAAATCACCAAGCTTGGACATAATTGTTACTGAAATTGGGATCAATAAAACAACTTGCTTTAATTTGGACCAGTAAAAATGAGAAAGGTTGTGCGAGAAGAAACAAACTGACCACTAACAAAAGCTGTCAGCTCAACAACTCTGCTTGACTGCATTTAAAGAAAAGAATATTGTTGCTATAATTGGATTTAGGATAACTTTAAAAGACAGAGACATCAATAAAACAAAATCCACAAAGTTACCTTTGAGAAAGTGAAATGTCATTTTTGAGAAAGAACAAACAAGCAGCGTTTAGTAATTCTCGGAACCACATAGTAACATTCAATTAACAAGCGTGGGGCTGGATGAACACAGCAGGTCAAGCAGCATCATAGGAGCAGGAAAACTTGACGTTTCGGGCCTAAACCCTTCATCAGATTTAGGCCCGA
>JAHRHZ010000248.1:24949489-24961799 GCA_024137785.1 Ginglymostoma cirratum | reverse complement strand
TGCTTGGCCTGCTGTGTTCATCCAGCTCCACACCTTGTTATCTCGGATTCTCCAGCATCTGCAGTACCTATTATCTCGCTAACAGGAGATACTAGATGTAAAAAAATGCTGATATAAAGAAAGAAGCGGCTTGTGAACTGAGGATAACCCAGACCTAGGAGCTGGCCTGAGCTGGTCAGAACCACTTGGTGCCAACCAAGTTCTGCAAAAAAAATAAGAAAGATGAGGTAATGCAAAAGCCTTACTTTGATGAGGGGCATTGAGGTATAATAACAACTGAAAGAACTGCGGATGCTTTAAATCAGGAACAAAAACAGAAGTTGCTGGAAAAGCTTATGAGGTCTGGCAGCATCTGTGAAGAAAAAAATCAGAGTTAACGTTTCACCCTGAGAAGGGTCACCGGATCTGAAACGTTAACTCTGATTTTTTTCTTCACAGATGCGGCAATGAGGTAATGCTACCTAAGTCTCTGGTCCAGGGCCAATAAGGTAAAGACATGTGATAATTGAATTAGCCTGAGCCAACAGGAAAAAGACAACATGACTTGTGAGAGATAAGGAAAAAGGATAAAGGACAACCCTCGGGGCATGGAGCCAGCAAAAACTCCGGAGATGAACTTTTGCAGAAGCGCACCGCTCGTCAGGGATGTGGTGACAGCATTGAGGGCTGTGTCTGGTCAACGTCAGTCCTCAACAGCCATTCTGCATGGATATGAGCTTTTAGATTCTGTAATTGTTCTAGAAGTGTTTTGTGGGTACACAAATAGGTTGTAGTTTTTTTGGGAAAATACATGAGTTCCTTGCATGTTGTCTAATGTATAAGCCATGCATGTACCTTTTCATGACACATAAATAAAAGAGATTAGTAAGTTATGGTAAAAGCAACTCTTCTCCTCTCTGAATGAGCCAATAACTGGAGCCGGTGTCTGCCAGGCTTCAACAGTACATTGAACCCAAGTGTAATTTCCTTATTTGCTGATACCGCCAACTTATGTATGAATCAGACATGGTATATTCACGTTCTATGTGGATCAATCCCACCTGGCCGATGCTGATGGAAAGCCTTCATTTAACCTCTCCCAGTGTGGTGGCAGTGGATTGTATAGACAAGGCAGCTGCAGACAGCATGGCTCTGCCTGTGATTCCACTCTCTGCTAATGCTAGTCGAAATGCCAATGCGTTCAAATTCTACGCCAGTATGAAACTGATCACAGTGATGGCCTGAGATTACACCTACATTGATTCAAAGAAAGGAGTTCAAACAGTTTACAGGAATCAAGGGGTCATAGCTTAGACAAATCCAGTTTTCTTTTATCAACACATGGGAGAGAATTGATTAAAATTCAGAAACGCCTCCAGCTATTGAAGTCAAATGTTGATTCAGATCCTTAAACGTAAAATTAATAAACCTCAAGAGAGAAATGAGATTAGAAGGAATTTTATTTCCTCTGTGGAATTGCAGATTTTGTTTTTGGAAGAGACTTCCAGCTACAGCTGTGTTAATTAATGTTTTTAAAAATAAACAAGATGGATGGTTAAAAAATGGTTTAAACCCTAAGAGTGAGGTTCAATACTGATATAGGTGGTTCCCAATTTACGAACATCTGACTTACCAATGAGCATACTTACAAACATGATTAAAATACAACACTGTATGGGAAAGATCCGATATACAAATATTTCCTGTAGTTATCACTGCCTATTTTATATTATCCTGCATAATGTGCCAACTTATATACAAATCAACTTGTGAATGGACTGAAGAACGGAACCCATTCACAACCCAGGGGCTGCCTGTAATGATCACCACATGTTCTGCTTTCAAGCTGTTGGAACGGAAACTTCATACAAAAGAGTCTACTTGTCCAGATCCAATAACACTCCCTCCCACATAAGGTCAGGAGTGAGGATGTTTGCTAAAGATTACACAGTGTTCAGTGTTCAGTACTATTTGGAATTCAGTTACTAAGCCATACGCACCTGTATGCAACGTGACCTCGATATTCAGGTATGGGTTGATAAGTGACAAAAGCATAAGAACACAAGTAACATTCAGGCAATTCGAGTGCCAGGCAATGATCTTCTTAAAAAAAAGAGGATTTAACCATCTCTCCCAGTGACTTTCAACAACATTATCAGCAATAAATCTCTACCATCAAATTCCTGACGTCACTATTTACCAGATATTGGACTGGACCAGCATGAAAATAATATGGCCACAGCAGCAGGTTGGGAATTCTGTGAAGATTGAATTCCCTCCTGATCCCACAAATTATGTTCACCATCAGCAAGGCACACATCAGGAACTTGATCAAATATGCAGCTCTTGCCTGGATCAGTGCCACATTGATACTATTCAGACTCAAAAGCTACTTGATTGGCACTCCATCCATCACTGTTAACATTCACATCCTTCACCACTGGCTCACAGTGGAGATAGTGTGTACTTCCTGTAGGTATTGGCAATTGGCAATTTAAGCTAAGGGATGGTAGAGATGCAGTGGCAAACCTTTAAGGGAATATTCTAGAAAGCACAAAATATACAAATTCCAATAAAGAAGAAAAGTTCTAAGGAACAGATCTGACATTCATGGTTGACTGAAAAAGTCAAAGATAGTGTCAAACTCAAAGGAAAGACATATAATTCTGTAAAGAAAGATGGTAGGTCAGAAGATTGTACGGAATATAAAAAACAGCAAACAATTACTAAAAGATTAATCAGGCAGAACCAACATGGTTCAGTCAAAGGGAAATTATAACTAATTACTTTTTTAAAGTTCTTTGAAGAAGTGCTCATGCTCTAGATAAGGGGGAACCAATGGATATTTACTATTTAGAGTTCCAGAAGGAATTGATAAGGAGCTGCACCAAAGGTTATTGCAGAAACTAAAAGTTGACAATGTAAGGAATAATCTTTTGGCATGGATAGAAGATGGCTATCTGACAGGAAGCAGACGGTATAAATAAGTGTGTCTTTTTCAGACTGGCAAGATGTTACTTGTAGTGTTCCATAGGGTTCGGAGCTGCAGTTCTTACTGTCTCTAAGTTAATATAATGTTCTGGTTTATTTCAAGGGGAATTGAATGAGAGAGTAGTGAGGTTATTCTTCAGTTATATAGTGTATTAGTGAGACCGTGTCAGGAGTATTATGTACAGTACAGGTCACCATCTTTACAGAAGGATGTTAATGCATTGGAAGCAGTTCAGGGAAGGTTGACTAGACTAATTACTGGATGAGGGGATTGCCTTATGAGGAAAGGACGGACAGGCTAGGCCCATATCTTCAGGAATTAAGAAGAGTCAGAGGTGACTTAGTTGAAACATATAAGATCCTGAGAGGACTTGAACAGGTGGATGTGGAGAATCTAGAACTAGGGGTCATTGTTTAAAAATAAAGAGGTACCCATTTAAAGAAAAAGATAAGCAACATTTGTTTCTTTCAAAGGATTGAGAATCTGGGAATCCCCTTCCTCATAAGCAGTGGATCCAAAATATTTAAATATTTTTAAGACAGGGATAGATAGATTTCTGATTATCAATGGGATGAAAGATTAACGGAGATATGCAGGAATGTAGAGATGAGGTTAAAATCAGATCAGCCATGATCTTACTGAATGGTAGAACAGGCTTGAAGGGCCGAGTGGCCCACTCTTATTTGTATATTCACATACGATGCAGCAACTTACCAAGGCTCCTTTCACGACATCTTTTAAACCCACAATCTCTACAACCTAGAAGGACAAGGGCTGAAGATATAGGGGAATGCCATCACCTTCAAGTTTCCCTTAAATCACATATGGTCCTGATTTGGAAGTATAAATCAGAAACCTGCAGCCTCCTCCCTAACAGCATTATTGTGTACCTAGTAATTTAGGAAGATGGCTCAAGCCACCTTTTCAAAGATGAACAATAAATTCTGGTCTTTTTAGTTATGTTCTATTGCGTGGCTTAAAGAAAAATGTGGTGAGATGGATAGTTTTGAAATTTTTTTTCTCTGCAGGGCCTCTCCTTTTGAAATTCATTTGGTTGTATAGAACCCGTAGTTCAGCAGAATGTTACGGACAGTAAGTGCTGTGTCTATGCTCTCAAAGCTATATTAATTTGAATTGGAATTTAACACTGACTCATAAGGTCAAAGGATAGAAATCTCCATCATTCAGTCTCTATGAATAAAGTATTACCAAGCATTATATACCATAAGTTACAGGGAAACTAAAACATTTTTAGGAACAAGAGAGGTTCTTTTGCTCCATGTGCTTGTCTCTTTTTGTCTGACCCCAACGTCATGTCCCTGTTTTCTCACCGTATCTCCTGATACCTGGCTACTTGCAAGGATTTCCCTGAAAATTATTCAACAAGCCATTCACTCCTGGAATGAAGCTGTTTCCTTTTGCTGCCCATCTTCCTCATTTTCCTTTCCTTAAGTTCCGTTAGTTGAACCCTACAGCTCTATCCACTTTAAGAAGATGGTATTTGTAAATCAGAACTAATTTTATTGATACCATTTGTGCAATCCCACAGGGAACAGAGGAACTGTGCTATTTTTGTGGCATAAATTAAACCAACTTCAAATACTGCTCCATTAAGCAGAACTAGCACTGAACGTTTTATTGCACTGGTGTTTAATCATTTCCCCATAATTTCTTCAGAAAATTTGCAATCGTGCTTGAAATATCATCAAGAAGTGTTGGTCAAATCATGTTACTGCATTGAGCAGTGAGATGTTGCGAGAATTACAGTCAGAATTATTGTAGCCTTGGTAAATAGCAGCACAAGAATTTTTGGGAAAGGTCAGTAAATGCATTATGCCCAACTACTTTCGATCATTCTACTTTTATGCTGAAATTTTTGTGAACAAATCCTCACTTCTCTTTCTCCTTTAACTGCAAAGCAGTAGGTTTTCGCAGCTCATTATCAAGCCACCAACGTTTGTTGGTAGACTGTCATTGGCAAAGGGAACTCTCACTAACAACTGTCAATGTGAGGTTTGCTTCTTCTCTATGTAGATGTTGGGGTGCCAGTAGTAAGGTGCAGATCACCTCACAAGCAGTTTGAACAACCTGGAAATCTGCCATTCCTTTTTCTCCAAACGTGACAACTCAATGGATGCTTTGTGGCAAATTGTTTGTTGCTAATAAAAACAACTTGACCATAAAAAAGGAAACCACAGCAAACTTTTTATTAACCAGCATTGATGGGAGTAGGAGTGTGCCATTTGATCAAATATTCTGGATAACCGAGAGGTATGCACAACCTCAGTAAACCCTGACTAAGTAAAGCTTCAATACATCAACATCCCTTAAAAAAATCTATGTAAAAACATCAACACATCTCCAAAAATCAATGTAAAAAGACACAGTAAGTAATAGAAACATAATGAAGGGAATATGCAAATGTGTGTTTACTTCATTTGCAGCATAAATACTTTAACATCATAGTAGATTGCAGTATTTGAGGGGTTTTTTGCCGGTATATCAAGAATGCCGATTGATAAGGTGCTGGTCAAAACAAAGTTTGGTGTAATACATATCCATTCATGGGATGCAGGTATCATTGGATCAGCTGATACGTAGAACCATAGAAATCATACAGCACAGAAGGAGACCATTCGGATAATCCATTTATCGCCCATTCCTATCTGGTAATGAGCTAATTTCTTGAACCACTGCAGTCTCTGTGTTGTGGAGGCATCCACACTGCTGTTGGGAAAGGACTTACAGGATTTTGAATCAATGATAGAGAAGGAGTAGGGATATTGTTCCAAGTCGGAAAGGTGTGTGACTTGCAGGGGTGCTTGCAGCTATTGGTGTACCAATGCACCTGCTGCCCTTGTCTTTCTAAGTGGCCAAGCTTACAGATTTTGAAGGTGCTCAGAAGGAACCTTGGTGAGTTACTATAGAACATAGAACATAGAATATAGAACAGTACAGTACAGGCCCGTCAGTCCATGATGTTGTGCCGAGCTTTTACCCTAATCCTAAGGTCGATCTAACTTCCACCCCTACCTTATACTATCATGAATTTGCCTATCTAATAGCCGCTTAAATGCCCCTAATGAGGCCGACTCCACTACCCTCTCCGGCAATGCATTCCACGCCCCGACCACTCTCTGAGTAAAGAACCTACCTCTGGCATCTCCCCATATCTAACTCGACTCACTTTAAAACTATGCCCCCTCATAATGGCTACCTCCACCTGAGGAAAAAGTCTCTGGCTGTCCACTCTATCTATACCTCTGATCATTTTGTACACCTCTATCAAGTCACTTCTCATCCTTCGTCGTTCTAAAGAGAAAAGCCCTAGCTCTCTCAACCTTTCCTTGTAAGAACTTCTCTCCATTCCAGGCAACATCCTGGTTACAAGCATGGGGCTGGATGAACACAGCAGGTCATCCTGGTAAATCTCCTCTGCACCTTTTCTAATGCTTCCACATCTTTCCTGTAATGAGGCAACCAGAACTGGACATAATACTCCAGATGTGGCCAAACCAGGCTTTTGTATAGCTGGAACATAACTTCACGGCTCTTGAACTCAATCTCTCTATTAATGAAAGCCAACACACCATACACCTTCTTAACAACTCTATCCACTTGGGTGGCAGCTTTCAGAGAACTGTGGACATGAACCCCAAGATCCCTCTCTCCCCCACACTGCCAAGAATCTTTCCGTTAACCCTATATCCTGCTTTCAAGTTTGTCCTTCCAAAATGAATCACCTCACATTTTCCAGGGTTAAACTCCATCTGCCACTTCTCAGGCCAGCTCTGCATCCTATTAATGTCCCTTTATAACCTAGAACAGCCGTCTGCACTGTCCACAACGCGACCACCTTCGTATTGTCAGCGAACTTACTAATCCACCCTTCCACTCCTTCATCCAAATCATTTACAAAAATCACAAATAGAAGAGGACCCAGAACCTATCCTTGTGGTACACCACTCGTAATTGAGCACCATGTTGAATATTTTCCATCCGCTACCACCCTTTGTCTTCTAAGGGTCAGCCAATTCTGAATCCAATCTGCCACAATACCCCCAATCCCATGCCTCCTTACCTTCTGCATGAGCCTACCATGGGAACCTTATCAAACACCTTACTTAAATCCATGTATACCACATCCACTGCTCTACCTTCATCCACGTGTTTAGTCACCTCTTCAAAGAATTCAATAAGGTTTTTGAGGCATGATCTACCCCTCACAAATCCATGCTGGCTATCATGAATCAAACTGTGCCTTTCCAAGTGATCATAAATCCTATCTCTCAGGGCCCTTTCCAATAATTTGCCCACCACTGATGTAAGACTAACTGGCCTGTAATTTCTGGGGTTATCCTTATTTCCTTTTTTGAACAAGGGAATGACATTTGCCTCTCTCCAATCTTTCGGCACTATACCTGTGGACAGTGAGGATGAAAAGATCATCACCAAAGGCCCTGCGATCTCTTCCCCCGCTTCCCATAGAATCCTTGGATAAATCCCATCAGGCCCGGGGGACTTATCTATCTTCAACTTCCTCAAAATTCCTAGCACATCTTCCTTACTAACATCAACCTTCTCTAGCCTACCAGCCTGTTTCACACTGTCCTCCTCTACAACTAGGTCCCTCTCAGTTGTGAATACCGAAGAAAAGTATTCATTCGGGACCTCTCCTATCTCTTTAGGCTCGGTGCACAAATTCCCTTTACAATCTTTGATCGGCCCTACCCTTTCTCTGGTCATTCTCTTATTCCTCACGTGCATGTAAAAAGCCTTGGAGTCTTCTTTGATCCTATCTGCCAAGGTTTTCTCATGTCCCTTTACAGCTCTCCTAAGCCCTTTCTTCAGCTCCTTCCTGGATAACTTGTATCCCTCTGGAGCCTTTTCCGTTCCTTGTTTCCTAAACCTTACATACTCATCCTTCTTCCTCTTAACCAGACGTTCGACCTCTCTTGAGAACCAAGGCTCCCTCACTTGACCGCATCTTCCCTGCCTGCTAGGTCCAAACATATCAAGCACACGCAGTATGCATTCCTTAAACAATCTCCACATTTCAATAGTGATCTTTCCTGACAGCATTTGTTCCAATTTTATGTTACCCAGTTCTTGCCTAACAGAATTGTAATTACCCTTCCCCCAATTATAAACCTTACCCTGCTGTATGAACCTATCCTTTTCCATGACTATTGTAAAAGTAACAGAGTTACGATCGCTACCGCCAAAATGCTCTCCTACCAACAGGACTAACACTTGGCCCGGTTCATTGCCAAGCACCAAATCCAAAGTGGCCTCTCCTCGTGTTGGTCTATCGACATACTGCATCAGGAATCCTTCCTGAACACACATGACGAAATCCGTTCCATCTAAACTATTACAAGTGAAGTGTTTCCAATCAATATTTGGAAAGTTGAAGTCACCCATGACTACAACCCTGTGACTTCTGCACCTTTCCAGTATGTGCCTCCTAATCCGCTCCTCCACTTCTCTGCAACTATTAGGGGGTCTGTAAAAAAACCCCAACAATGTGACTGCTCCTTTCTTGTTCCAGACCTCAACCCAAACTGACTCTGTAGACATATCATTATCAAACTGCCTTTCAGTAGCTGCTATACTAGCCCTGACTAGCAATGCCACTCCACCGCCTCTTCTTCCACCTTTCCTATTTCTTTTAAAACATCATAGATGTAGAGTATCACCCGTCTGCCACTATGAGGGCAATTAATGTTGAATCATGGAATCCCTACAGGGCAGAAAGACGCTTTTCAGCCCATCAAGTCTGCACCACCCCTCTAAAGGGCATCTCACCCAAACCCAGCCCCTACCCTATGTTCTAATACTCCTAGCCTGCACACTACAGGGCAAGTTTTAGCATGGCCAATGTTCCTAACCTGCACATCCTTGGACTGTGGGAGGAAACTGGAGCACCCAGAGGAAACCCACGCAGTAATGGGGACAAAATGCAAACTCCACACAGACAGTCACCCAAGGCTGGAATCATAACCAGGTCCCTGGTTGTCTTAGGGCAGCAGTGCTAACCACTGAGCCACCATGCCAATGAAGATGGTGGATTTGGTGCTAATCAAGTGGGCTGTTTTGTCCTGCATTGTGTCAATTTTCCTGATTGCTTTTGGAGATGCACTCATCCAGGCAAGTGGGAGAGAATGCTATCACACTCCTAGTTTGTGTATTGCAGATATATTTTTGTTCAGTCAAGAAGTGGGTTATTTGATGTAACATTCCTAGCCTGCCTGCTGTTGTAACCCCAGTATGACTGATCCAGCTCAGTTTCTGGTGAATGGTAACACTGAGATGTTGATAGTAGGGATTCAATTCTGGTAATGTCATTTACTGTAAAAAGGCAATGGTTGGATTCTCCCTTCCTTGAGATGGACTCTGCCAACTTGGGTGGTGCAAATGTTAATTGCTACTGATTAGGTCAAGCCTGGATATTGTCCAGGTCTTGCTGAATTTAGACATTGACTGCCTTAAGACCTGATGTATCCAGAATGCTGTTGAAAATTGTGCAATCATCAGCAAGTATCCTCATTTCTGACTTTATGATGAAGAGAAAGTCATTGTGAGGCAGCTGAAGATGTTTGGGCCGAGGACACTATCTTGAGGAACAAATGCAGAGATGTCCTGGAGCTGAAATTACTGACTTCCAACAACCACACCCACCTTCATTTTTTTCAGATATGTCTCCAACCAGCAGGTTTTCCTCCTGATTCCCATTGACTCCAGTTTTCCTAGGACTACTTGATGTCAAAAATAGTCACAACTCACTTCACCTCTGGAATTCAGTTCTTTTGTCCATGTTTGAACCAAGGCTGTAGGAGCTTGTCAGGTGCTGAATGACTCTGGTGGAATCCAAACTGCCCATCATTAAGCAGGTTAGTACTAATCAAGTGCCTCTTGATTATATTGTTAACAACCCCTTCCATTTACTGGTGAATGAGAGTAGACTACACAGGCAGTAATTAGCTGAGATGGATTTGTCCTGCTTTTTCTGGCTGGGCAATTGGCACTGAGGCTTGCGATAGCTGGATGTAAAACTGAAGAAACATGCAAGAAAGCCTTCAAAATTCCTATTGCCCCTGACTTCAGAGTTTGTGAGTCTTTTAAAAGCCTTCCTTCCTTCCTGTAAAGATCTCTGTTCTATTCTTGAGCTTTTTATGGATGCACTGGAAACTTGGTGCCTACAAGCTCATGGCCTGGAAGATGGAATGGAGTCCTTCACCAACTAATTCCATCCAAAAAGATATTGAAAGAGCTGTCTCCAGAATTAGGGCTGGGCAATAAATGTGGCTTGCAAGGGACACCTACATCCCCTACACAAATAAAATAATAATTAAAATTTCCCAGTCATGACCATCCCATGCTGACAACTGTCTGAGTCTGAACCTGATTGCACATCACAGTGGTGTTATCATTGGCCTCATGGTTAACTTTCAAGTACATATCCTCTCTGTCCTTAAAGATGCTCACTTTGGTTGTGGCAACATCTGCTGTGCCTCAGATCTTGTGCCTCTCTATTGTTCAAGCATGGCTTTGTTACCTCCAGATTTGCCTGTTCCAATGCACATCTGGTTGGTCTCCCAGCTTCCTTGTTTCCTGAACTTGTGCTTATCCACAGATCTGCTGCCCATGGTCTAACTCATGCTAAAACCCATTATCCATCACCCTGGGCTCACTGGCCTACACTAGCTTCCAATCAAGCACTGCTTCAATTATAAAATTCTCATCTCGTGTTTTCAAATTTTGTCCATTGTTCAACTTCTCCCTAGACTCTTAAACTTCAGTATACTATACTCTGACTTTCCTTAAACTTTCCAGCCCTACAACCCTCTGAGATATTAGTACTTTTCCAATTCTTGTCATACACTATTTCAATCAGTCCACTGGGCAGTCATACTTTCAGGTCCCTAGGCCCTAAACTCATGAAATCCTTCTCTAAAATCTTTCCAACTTTCTTTCCTCCTTTAGGGTACTTCTAAATTCTTGGCCATACGCCCTAATATTTTTTTAATGTAGCTTGGTGTCAAATTTTGTCTGACAATATTTCTGTGAAGCATTGTGTGGTATTGTGAGACATTAGATGCATTATATAAATGCAGGCAGGTGTTATTGTTATGATCAAGTTCTATCCATTTGATCAGAAGTGTCAGAGCCCACCTTGAGTTTGATTAGAAGATTCGGCAGGGTTTAATACCAACTTACTATCCTGCTTGTACAGCAATCAGGAGACAGAAATCAAACTTCATAAGTTTCTCCCATTTTGAGAATAGCACTTAGATCTTCCTGTTCAGATTTAAGCATAATTTCCTTTAGTGATCAAACTAATAAATGTTCATTTCATTGCATGGATTCTCACAGCTCTACAGGGTTAGGGTTTGTACTTCAAGGATGTGTTTAAAATTAATTTATGCTGACTAAGTAAATCAATCTTCAGCTCTATTAAATGAGACCATGAGACTATTTTTCTTCTATTTACAGCTATAGAATCATGGCATTGTACAGCACATAAACAGACCAACTCGGTCCAACTCATCCATGTCAACCAGATATCCTAAATTAATCTAGACCCATTTGCCAGCATTTAGCCCATATCCCTCTAAGCCTTTCCTATTCATACAACCATCGAGATGCCTTTTAAATATTGTAGCTGTACCTGTTTCCACCACTTCCTCTGGCAGCTCATTCCATGCATGCACACACCCTCTGCATGAAGAAGTTATCCCAAGTCCCTTCTTAATCTTTCCCCTCTCATCTTAAACATATGCCCTTTAGTTTTGGACTCCCCTCCCCTGGGGAAAAGGCCTTTTTTCTGATCAAGGGTCTAGGCCCAAAACTTCAAGCTTTCCTGCTCCTATGATGCTGCTTGGCCTGCTGTGTTCATCCAGCTCCACACCTTGTTATCTCTCTTCACTATTCACCCTCTTGTTTCATAAACTTCTCAGCCTCCAATGCTCCAGGGAAAATGACTCCAGCCTGTTCAGCCTCTCCCTATAGCACAAACCCTCCAACCCAGGTAACATCCTGAACCCTTTCAAGTTTCACAACATCTTTCCTTTAGTAGGGAGACCAGAATTAAATGCAGTATTCCAAAAGTGGCCTAACTAATGTCCTGTACAACTGTAACATGACATCCCAACTCCTATACTCAACACACCTACCAATAAAGGCAAGTATACTAAATGCCTTAGAGATAGCAGGAACTGCAGATGCTGGAGAATCTGAGATAACAAGGTGTAGAGCTGGATGAACACTGCAGGCCAAGCAGCATCAGAGGAGCAGGAAGGCTGACGTTTCGGGCCGAGACTCTTCTTCAGAAATTTC
>JAHRHZ010000248.1:24914043-24933521 GCA_024137785.1 Ginglymostoma cirratum | reverse complement strand
TATTATCTCTGATACAACATTAACCCCTGGTTGATTTCTGCAAACACATGTTTGAGTCACACCTTGGCAGATGGTGAAATTTGAATGCTATTAAATATCTGAAATGAAAGGTTATTACAATGATGACCCACTGTTGCTTGTAGTAAAAACCCATTTGGTTCACTGATATCCTTTAGGGAAGAAATCAGCCATCTTTACCAGGTCTGGCTTACATTTCACTCCTGATACACAATAATGGTGTTGAAATTTAACTGCCCTTAGAACAATTAGGATGAGCAAATAACGTGGCTGAGCCAGTGATACCCATATCCCGTGAACAAATGAATAAATGTTGGTCATACTGCAGCTCCATTTTGAAGGATACTAGATAAGTCAGACAAATACATGTGGTTTACAAATTTTTACTGGTTTTTGCTTCTGGATTGGAAGCAAAGTGGGAAAATGCAGATGAACCAGGACTTATTTTGGGTGGGATTCTTTTTGGAGTAATCTTTCAGTAATGCCAGATTTGGAGGTGGGACAGACATCTCTATAGAGAAAAGAACAGGAGATGTAACTGCACGTAACATATTTGGTGTCTGACTCATGGGCGTCAACCGTATGTTGGCGGATGATTGTTGATGCCGGAGACAGTTAAACAATTTATTTTTTCTGAAATTTCATAAACCATCTTTGCATAAACCATCTATATTTGTCTTCCATACAGGATATCAAAGCTGTAATCTCGGAACACACCAGTATTCTTTGAATAAGAGCTTGCTATAGTGTCATGATGAGAAATATTTTGTACGATATTTTCTATTATTTACATAATATTTTAATGTGCCACTGTATTTAGGGAAATGTATTCCATGTACTCCAGCATTTCTTTTCGAATACCTTGACTGCAACAGCGTCAGGCCGGTTTACTTTTGTATTTCCTTTTATTTCAAGTTGGGCATTGATCTGCCGTGTCTTTTCTGCTCTCTCTTCCTTGCGTCTAGCTCTGTTTCATCAACTTCCTTCTTATCTCTCCCTTGCTGGTATTTTTATGAATTGATTCATTGTCACAGCCACAATGGCTGCATCTCTGACTTTTGAAACTCTGAGTTTTTAAGGTTGTGGGGGCAGTTATTCAACTCTGGTGGCAGTACTTGTCCTCTTTGTTCTTTATAGGTCTGGTCAATCTTTCACATTCCTACCTACCAATCAAATGCCATTGTCTAGTGCTCTTGAACTCCAGGAAAGTCTGTTTTGCTTCTGGTGGGAGTTCTGAAACTGTTGTCAATAGACCCCAGTTGCCAATTAATAGGCACACAAGTTTTTTTTAAATTGCGAAAATATACTTTAGGCATAAAAAAACCTTTATCCTCATTCGCAGGTACCAAAACAGTTCCGTATAGTCTTTGAGTACCAAGAAAAACAAACATTGGAAGTTGACGTTCCCTGAAGTTGCAAAAACCAAAGGCATTTCATACTCATGCAGGGCACTATTTACATAAATTGAGGCAATGAGAGGATCTGCTAATTGAACTGACCCTCATTGTACTTCAACAGAAAGACCTTAGATAGTAGGTCTTTCCCCACTGTGCCTTGGTGGCACAGCTTCAGCGTGTCTTAGCACACAGTCTTGGACCGTGGAATATGCCAGTCTCCAACACTTAGTCGAGGTCAACTCTTTACACTGACAGGCCAACAAGTTTCAGCCAGACCAAAGAGCATCTTTCACTGAATGGATGGCCCTCTAGGTGTAGTCGATGTTTGTCTCGGCGTGTATCCTGGGAAACAGACCAGGCAGCACTGAGTCCTGTATCACAAAGCTGTTCCAGAGATCATGAACCTCTGCCTCTCTCTCCAGACCTTCTTTGCAAAGGCACATTCCAGAAGGAGATGTGTGACAGTCTCTTCACCAGCACAGCCATTTCAATGGCACTGTGCAGTGTTGGAAAGAGTCCAGGCATACATGAAGGATCTGACAGCTTATTGGTAAGTTCTAGAGATGAGGCATTCTGTCAAATGACTGCCAACAGTCTGCTCGGCAAACTACTCAAAAGGATCCACCCTCTCCTTTTCCAGCAGGGTCTTGATCAGCTACATGCTGGCCATTTCCTGAAGGACTTTAGTCAAGGGTACTTCCTTTGCAAACTTCTCCACAAAGGACAGGTGATATGTAATGGTCCAATGACTTGGAGTATTCTCAGCAATGAGGCCAGACCTATCCTTCATAACACCAGGGACAGGTCGAACTTCAGTGACACTTTGTGTTTGCATACTGTGGGAGGTGATGGCCTAGTGGTATTATCGCTGGACGGTTATTCCAGAGACCCAGATAATGTTCTGGGGACCTGAGTTCGAATCCCACCATGGCAGATAGTGGAATTTGAATTCAATAAATATCAGGAATTAAGAATCTAATGATGACCATTGTTGATTGTCAGGAAAAACCCATCTGGTTCACTAATGTCGTTTAGTGAAGGAAACTGTCATCCTTACCTGGTCTGGCCTACATGTGACTCCAGACCCACATCAATGTGGTTGACTCTTAACTGCCCTCTGGGCAATTAGGGATGGATAGTAAATGTTGCCAAGCCAGTGACCCCCTCATCCTGTGAATGAATGAAGGTAAAAGTCTACACAGAGCTTGATGCAGCTACATATAAAGGTAGCTATCTGGATGAGGGCAACATTGGATATGTCCTTCCCCTCCTTAACGAGAACGTTGTACATGGAGTCCCTGCAGATATGGTCCATTTTTGACCTCCAGATGGAAGATAACTCAAAAGACTGTAGTGGTGCAGGCTCAGGAAATAAGCCACTTACAGCAACACCGCGAGTGCCTCACACCTGATGACCAAGTTTTTACCCACAGTGGAGAGGAGGCAGTGCTCCAAAAAGCTCAGTTTCTGCCTCAGCTTAGCGATCCACCCCTCCCAAGTTTTGGCACATTCCCTAGCTCTCCAAATCATATTCCCAGCATCTTCAGGGAATCTGTCCTGATGGTGAGCTATATAAAGGATCGGTTGGCCCAGTTCCTGCCTTGGTCTTTCTTTAATTTAGCTCAGCTCCTGTGGCCAGTTCAAACCGGTCACAGATGCACACGAGTCTGCACACGGCCAGAGGATCTGTGCAAAAAACAGTTACGTCATCCATATACAAGGACACTCTGACCTGCAGTCCTCCGCTGCCTGGAATAAACACCCCTCTCAGGCTCGCATCCTTCCTGATGGACTCAGCAAAAAGCTCTATACAACACACAAACACAGCAGAAAGTGGGCAGCCCTGCCTGACTCCAGGTCTGATCGGTACCTTTGCTTGTTCATAACTGGCAGAACGTTCAAAACAGAGCATGGAGTAAACTTTGCAGCCCTTTCTTACTTTACATTCAGACTTTACATTAGGAATGTCCAAGACTCTGCTAGCCATTTTAACAGCTCAGTCAACTTTTCGAATTGAACATCCTCTTCTTCAAACCTGGGGACAAAATCAGGAATATATTACAAAATCAAAGCATGTCTCATTTTAAATTATAATCAATTAAAAGCAAGTTATCACTGGCTACTTCAATCTGTCTCAGTCACCCGTCTTTCTGAGCTTGTAATTCTCACTCAGTTTCCTAGCTGGCAGTGCAGTAAATGAGGTTAATAATTATATGCCAATGGCTAGTCTGCATCTTCTGTTGGAGATCAGCTGGGTTTGAATCCCAAGATGGCAGATGGTAGAATCTGAATTCAATAATAATCTGGAATTAAGAGTCTACTGATGACTATGAAACATTGCTGATTGTCAGGAAAACCCCATCTAGTTTACTGATGTCCTTTAGAGAAGGAAATCTGCCATCCTTACCTGGTCTGGCCTACATGTGACTTCAGACCCACAGCAATGTGGTTGACTCTTAACTGTCCTGTGGGTGAAAATGCTGGCCCAGCCAGCGATGCCCACATCTCATGAATTTAAAAAGAAAACTTGTTTCTAAATGACCCATTTAATTTGGTAATACCTCTTTAGATTCACATCAACCTGAGATTCCCTCTAGAGAAAGAAGACTGGGTTGAATTGACAAAATAAGCCAAGTGACCCTTGGGAAGCCATCTTTTTCAAGATTTTGCCCCAGTATTAAAGTAAGAAACTATCGATGAAACTTAATGATATACTGAATATGGGAAACACAACTGGCTGTCATTCTGGTAGGAAGAATGACCATGTCTGTGAACTACTGGAGCTTTCAATGATTGTAGATCAGTAACGAAAGAGTGAACATTGTCTTCGGCAAATGGAAAAAACAAATAGGGAGAGGACACTGAGAAAAGAAGAGCATTGTGAAATAAAATATTTTCTTATGACAGCTTAATTGATGTAAAATGGCATCAGCTGAAATCCTGGACTGATGACAACTGTGGATGAGCAGCAGCCAGAATTAGAGGAGGACAGCAATATTGGTTCATATAGAGCTAAAGGACACCCATAACCGAAAGGGAGTGGTGAGACCATGTAGGGGTTTGGAGATAATTATGAGAACTTTAAAACTTTAAAGATATTGCTGGACTAGAAGTCCTCATAGATCAGAAGATACAAGGTTGATTGATAAACCAGAGAGATAAAAGTCAGGAATTGGGGATGCAGTGTTTTGAAATGACCACATTTCTGCAAAGAATGCACTTTAATGCTACATGGAAAACACTGAAAAAGGCAATTCCAGCGAGCAGTAAAGGAATTGCCAAGGACAGTCATCATACTTGTGATACAAGAGTAGGCAACAAATATTTACATTTCACGAACATTGAAAGAACTGAGGATGCATTGAATCAGAAACGAAAACAGAAATTGCTGGAAAAGCTCAGCAGGTCTGGCAGCATCCATGGAGAAAAATCCTCTGTTCTGAGGAAGGGTCACTTCAACTTGTTTGGAAGGTCTGTCTTAACTCCTCTCATTTCATTTGGCCTACTGGAGTCAAATAAATTGCTCCCTTCACTTCCTGGCCCTGATTTTGCTGCCTGGGCTGCTCTTTGGGGCTCATTAGTGCTTCTTTCAGAAGGAGGACTCATTGATGCACCTCACCATCAGCTTATTACACTCCTGGCTCACCTGAAGGCTTGTAGTTTGTGAAGTTTGGCTTGCAAATACGATCATGGTGATGCCCACTGCAGGATTTTAAATCTGCCAAGGAGTTCTATGTCTCACCCCTGATTGGGTGAACACTCCCTGAGGAATTTCTAATGCCCAGAGAATGCCCAAACTCTTGTAATGAGGCTGACCATGGAGTTTCTGCCAAAGTCAGCATTCATGACATAAATGGGCATATATTACCCTGTGACACACTTGTAACTGGACTGAACCTTACTCAGTAAATTATGCTCATTAACTATTCTATTGTAAGGGTCTCACAGCCAAACCTGTTCCTGTCTTCACCCAATGTACAGACTCTCATGTAGGACATCATTGATTAATAGTATGAAGGGTGAAAATTTGGGTGATATTCTTTTCTACTGCTTAACTAGCATGTTCAAACCGACAATAATATCACTTTCATTGCTCAAGCTAAGCCAGCAAAACTGGGAATCAACACCAGGACAGTATAACCTGTATGACAATCAACTGGAAAATGATTTTACTGTTATGTCATTGATTTTTATATTAGCCCTGTGTCTATGACATTGCCATGTCACCCTACTCACCAACATAGTTACGTTGCATAGAATGTGCACACAGACATACATTCAACATATACATACAGCTCACACATGTTTACACATGCAACACATACACAGAGACAATATACACACCAACTCACACGCAACATACAACACCTACAGAGACACGTCATCCTGCCCCACACCCCCACACCGCCCCCCGGCCCCCTACCAACAGGCACATGGACAAAACACATGAAGTCGAAAGTTTGATCAGAGGTAGGCTTTTAAAAATGTCTTAAAGGGAGAGAGAGAAATGGAAAGATTTAGAGAGAGAAATCCTATCTACTTTTAAAATTATCTTCTGCAGTTCCTTCAGAACAAAATCGAGGGCAAAAGTTATCAGACAGCTGAGTTAAGAAGCTGTAAATGAACAATGTTCATTTTCAACAATTCTCCAAAAAGAACACCTTGCAATGTTTTTGAATTGAATGTATTTTGGAAACTGTCGAGAAAGTGAATGTAACAAATGATAGCATAAAATCTGAGGAAGGTAGTGTACTCAGTTCAGGTGAGGTAGTAGATATATAGCAAAAGAAAATATAAATGGAGAAATAACTATTTGGCTTTACTATTCCACAGTCATAGATCCATTTGAGTAACACAGGTTCTCAAATTCAAAGTTTTAGGTTGTACACCCATACAAAGATCATCGTGAAATCTGAGAAAATCCTGCAAAGCAGATAATCCTGCTGTATCCATATCTATTGCTATTTGCTTCTAACATTAAATAGTTTCGACAGCACCAAATCAGGCCACAAACTGGATTAACCAATGTCTGTGAATTTAGCTGAGTCTCCTCACATTCTAATTGTCTCTTCCTAGCCTGCCTTCTTTATTTGGCTATTCCTTTCGCTTTCTCGTAAGCATCAAGCCCAGCCTTAAATGTACCAGTGCTATCTTCTTCAGCCACAGGGGTTTCTACATTCTCAATGTTTCGCAGTTCAAGAAATTCTTCCTAAGTTATTCATTTGATCTAAAAATGGCTATCTTATATTAATGCCTCCAGGTGCAAAAGCTTTAAGTCAACAAACTGAATTCACGTCAGATCTGATTTTCCTGTAAACATTGGCATGTTTTGCTCGAGGATTATTCTTAAAAGTGCTGCTGCATATTAAGTACTATGTAACAGCCAGGTGAGAAATGAACAAATGCTCCCCTCTTTGCCTTCCTCTCACATGACCAACAACAGGTTTTTTTTTATTTTCAAAGGATATGTATTAATTCAGTGAGTACTTATTTGTTGAAATGCTCTAATTATGAAAGAACCAGTAAGACAAGATTTCTTACACACAAACACATAAAGTCTGCACACAGAAATACAGATTACAGCGTGGGAAGGATAGGTTAACCAAATAGAGTTCATTAACATATGGTAAACAAGTATTTGCTTTAAAGATAGTAGGAACTGCCAATGCTGGAGTCAGAGATAACACAGTATGGAGCTGGAGGAATTCAGTAGGCCAGGCAGCATCAGAGGAGCAAGAAAGCTGACGTTTCGGGTCGGGAACCGAAACGTCAGCTTTCCTGCTCTTCTGATGCTACCTGGCCTGCTGTGTTCACTTTAGAGACTGAGCTGCTTTCAGTTTGAATTTGATGGTCTTGATGTTTTCCAGTTAAAGATACAGAAGAGAGAAATAACTGATCATTTGGTGACACAGCTGGAGAGTTGAGCTGTCTCTTTAAAATCTCAATCCGAAAGAGAATCAACAATAGCAGGCAAAACACAAAACTGGCAAATTGGACAGAGAGAGAAATAGAGAGGCCAGAAGAATCCCATGTAATTTTTCAGTTATAGTCATGCAGATAAACCATTGGCTTCACAGACAAAGGGGTTGACTTTGTCATGTGAATGCTCTCTTCTTCTCTTTCAGTAATTCAAACTTGATTGTATATTCCAATTGTAATTTCATTGGCTTTTATTGATTAGCTGGTGTCTGAGAAGCTTCTTAAACCAGGGTTTCATTGTCCAAGCCATTAGCATTTAATGATCCATTTCCAACAGTTGAATGCTTTATGTTATTGTCATATCTACCTTGTTAATGAAGCAGGAGATGTGAGGATATTTTCTCTTGTGGGTGAATGTAAAACTATGAGCCTCTGTAAAAAATTAAGTCATTCAAAATAGAGATGGGAAGTTATTTTTCTCACAAAAGGTTATATGAAGCTTTTCCTCAAAAGGTGGTGGAAGAAACCATTTGATATTTCTAAAGCAGAGGTGAATAGAGTCTTGATAAGCAAGGGGTGAATGGTTATCAGTGCAAGTGGAAATGTAGAGTAATCACATCAACCAAGCTCATAATGGTTGGCAGAATTGGGTGGAGGGGCCAAGTGGCCTATTCCTTCTCCTAATTAATACGTTCGTATGTCCTTCTCACTCCTCAAACAGGCAGTATTTTTGATGAATTGTGCAAGCTTTCAGTCATTATTCCAATTAGGTTGAAGTATGAAATTTATGGTAATGCAAATTAGGTGGCCATCTTGTCTGTGAGCCCAAATCATACCTAGTCTGTGTTTTTAAAAAGTCAACATGTTACAAGTTTGATTTAATGTTTTTAGCTGATGACATAAAACCTTACCTAAGCACATCGATGTGACAATTATATTTAAAAGTGAAGCATTATATTCCACCTAACAATCCCCACATGGTTTGGTCCTGATTTTCAACACGCTTCTGTGGGCAGTGGGCAATTAGAGTATCATCATTTCCCCACGGTAAAGGGAAAGGAAAGCTTTGGATCAAAAATTTTCTTTCATTTAGTCCCTGTCAGTTCAGCTGGGATAATGCTGATTTGCTGAATAGCAAGAAAAGGAGAGAAAACAGCAATGGGTGCCAGACAATGAAATCTCACATCTCCTGGTGGACTATGAATGAAACCTACCATATACAAGAAGCAACTGACAGGTGCATGTGAAGGGAAGATGAGCCTCAAAAGTCACTTCAAATGGAGGCCCAGCAATTGTTTGGAGATCAGCATTAGAAGGAATATGAAAATGCACAAGATACACAGAAATTTTGGCAGCATCTATGGAAATTGAAGCAAGCTGAAAATTTTAGGTCAATTGCATTAAGTCTGATTGCAAGAAGTTAGAAATTTAAGTTTATTGTTAAGTATAAACAAATTGGGGAAGGACAGGAGTTAAAACAATTTGAAAAACAGAATAATTATTCATTTCTGAGATGATGTATTGGGTAGAGGCTATTGGAGAGAACTTCAACACGTTTAGAAATTAACTAGGAGTACTTCATTCAGTTAATGAATGACGAAGAATTTTAATCTATAGCCTTAAAAAGCGCCCAAATTATTGTGGTATTGCAACTTAACTGCCTGCAAAAATAGACAGGAGGAGGACTAGGGGAAGAAAAATAAAGATGAATTAATACATTCAAAGCAGTGTGACGAAGTTGATCATAAAGGAAACTCGTTAACTTTGTAATATTTCAATTGAAGTATGCCACAAAAGGTTTGGTAATAGGCGCATGTGGCTGCATTGTGCTCTGGAGTCATTCTGTACCATGGATGTAGCCCTTCTCTTTGGGAGCACCTGTGCCTCGTGCTGCAGAATAATTACTATGACCACACCATTTCGTTCACATGATGGCAGTAATTTGCTCTGCCTTTCAGGACCTGGACAGCTGGTTCTATTGATGAGCTTGTCTAGGATAATCCTACCATCAGATCTCACACTAGTGTATCCTTAGCAACACTAACCAATTCCATATTCCTGTGAAAAATTGTCAATTTATAACTTAGTAATTTAGCTTTCTTTATTAAAGGACTTTATCTTTAATGTTTATGAAAACTGAAGTGAATGGTCTGCAGGATGTGTGTCAGAGCAGTTCAATATAGACATAAAGAGGTTATGGAGAAGGGAATTAGGTTTTTGCTCTTTACAATACAATACTGAGTTGTGTTTAATTGTAATTTCTCAGAGTAAACATGATCAGCTGAAACTTGTAGCATCTCAGCAGCTACTAACTCCATTAATCCTTCATCAATACTTGTCTGTGACTCACCTTTACCTTATCACTAAACAATAGGTCTTAAACAGCTGTCTAAAACTTTACCTTTGAGGAGATACTTCAGTAGGAGAATGACTCACGTTGAGCAGGTAATTGTGCAAATCCTAAGAAACATTTAGGGTATGGGTTTGTATTTTAGGATATTGTTATGATTTTCGAATCAATTATTAAGGATAAAATTGCGGAGTACTTGGAAGTACATGCTAAAATAGGACTGAGTCAGCACAGCTTCATCAAGGAGAGGTCATGCCTGACAAATCTATTATAATTGTTTGAAGAGATAACAAGTTAGACAAAGGACAGTGGATGTGATCTATTTGGATTTCCAGGTGACCTTTGAACTTTGACAAGGTGCTGTGCAAGAGGCTGCTAAATAAGATAAAAGCCCATGGTGTTAGGAGCAAGATGCTGGCATGGATGGAGGATTGGCAGTGTCAGAGTGGGGATAAAGGGATCTTTTACAGGATGGCAGCCAGTGACTAGCAGAGTTCCGCAGGGGTTAGTGTTGGTACCACAACTATACACATTATACATTAACTATCTGCACGAAGTAACTGAGGTCATTGTTGCTAAGTTTGCAGATGACACAAAGATAGGCGCAGGTAGTGTTGAGGAAGCAGGGAGGCTTCAGAAGGACTTGGACAGGCCAGGAGAGTGGGCAAGAAGTGGCAGATGGAATGTAACGAGGGACGGTGTGAGATTTTGCACTTTTGAGGTGTACTGCTGAGGGTGTATGAGGGTCTGGTCAGACCACATTTGGAATATTGTGAGAACTTTTGGGCCCCATATCTAAGGAAGGATGTGCTGACTTTGGAGGGAGTCCAGGGGAGGTTTACAAGAATGATCCCAGGGCTTGTAATATGAGGAGCAGTTGAGGACTCGGTGTCTGAACTCAATGGAGTTTAGAAGGATGTAAGAGGACCCCATTGAAACTTACAGAATACTGAGACGCCTGAATAGAGTGGATGTGGAGAAGATGTTTTCACTAGTAGGAAAGATTAGGATCCAAGGGCACAGCCTCGGAGATAAAAAGGAATTTCTTCAGCCAGAGGTGATGAATCTTTGGAGCTCATTGTCACAGACGGCTGTGGGGCTAAGTCATTGAGTGTCTTTAAGACATAGATAGGTTCTTGACTGGTAAGGAGATCATGGGTTACAGGGACAATGCAGGAAAATGGGGTTGAGAAATGTTTCAGCCATGAGTGAATGGCAGAGCAGACTCAATGGGCTGAATGACCTAATGCTCCTAAGCCTTACGGACTATGGAAACTGTGGTATCATGTCAAATAGACTCCAAAAATATAAGTTTGGAAGTATTTTTGTTGGATGGAGTACATACACATTTCCCACAGATTTACCTGACTGCCTTCATGAATTAGGCAAGCTTCTCCAGAAGTGGAGGCAGTGGTGTAGTGGTAATGTCAGTACCTTAAAAGCACAGGTTGCTGTTTTGTGGACACGGGTTCAAATCCTACATGGCAGATGGTGAAATTTGAATTCAGTTTCTAAAATAAAGGTCTGGAATATAAAGTTTGCCTAATGGCAACTATGAAATCACAGTAGAATGTTGTTTAAAAAATTCATCTGATTTTTTAACGCACTTTAGGGGAGAAAATCTGGTAACCTTACCCAGTCTAGTCTACACATGACTCCAGACTCAGTGATGTGGTTGACTCTTAGCTGCCGCTGGAATGGGCTAGCAAGCCACTCAGGGCAAGGGCAATTAGACCTTACCAGACACTGGCTCAGATATCAACTTAGCTCCATTTAAAGAGTCCAGGCCTTTTAAACAGCTCACTGCTCTGGACGCCTGGAAATGACAAGTCAGAAAACATCAATGTTAAATGTTTTCAAACTCTCTACTACCTCTTCCCTTCATTATTCACATTTTTGTCGGGTAATTCAGACTTGCCCTTTGCTCTAAAAATTGAACTAACCAATAAGTAGAATTAAGAACAAAAACAAAGTTGTTGGAAAATCTCAGCAGGTCTGGCAGCATCTGTGAAGAAGAAAACAGAGTTACTGTTTCAGGTCTGCTAACCCTTCCTCAGAACGGACCCTTCTGAGGAAGGGTCACCGAACCCAAAACATTAACTCTGTTTTTTCCTTCACAGATGCTGCCAGACCTGCTGAGCTTTTCAGGTAACTTTGTTTTTGCTCCTGGTTTACAGCATCCGCAGTTCTTTTGGGTTTTTTTTTAAGTAGAATTAAGTGACATAAACAATGTAGCAAAATGAGATTTTAATATTAAAATATTTAAATTGTAAAATTACAATTACAAGTGGACTGTAACCTGTGCCGTTCAATCAGCCCAAAAGAGTCATGCAATTTACTAATTGAAATTTCATTTATTTTATACCACGTTCTGTTTTTCTGTATACCTTATTTTAGAATTGTCTACAAAGATTTACACACTTTCTTCTCTGGCTCGATACCACCTGAAAACATAAGGATTCTCAGTGGCAGCAGTGTATACTATCTACAAGATGCACCACAGAAATTCACAAGGCTCCTTAGACAGCACCTTCAACCACCACTACCTAGAAGGACAAGAGCAGCAGATGCATGGGAACACCACCTGCAAGTTCCCCTCCAAGTCACTCACCATCCAGACTTGGAAATATATTGCCATTCCTTCAGTGTCACTGGGTCAAAATCCTGGAATTCCCTCCTTAATGGAATTGTGGGTGTGTCTACACCAAATGGACTGCAACATTTCAAGAAGACAGCTCATCATCACCTTTTTCAGAGCAACCCGTGATGGGCAATAAACGCTGGCCCAGTTAACATTGCACATATCTCATCTGCTTTATTGTTTGTTTTGATAGGCTTTGTCAAATCCTTTTGGAAAAACTGTTCTACTGCCAACTTTATTTGCAGCATTTTCCAAGAAGTTCAAGTGGTTTATCAAGTAGGACATTCCCCTATACACCCATTTTGTAAAAATCGTTCATGGAATTTTGGCCTTTCCGCTCAGCGATTATTGCCCATTGCTATTTGTACTTGAGAAGGTGGTGAAGCATCAGTTGAAGATGGTTGGACCTAGGCTACTGCTTTGGTGCAATGTGCTGGGGCCTAGGCTTGTTGGCTCCAAAAGCCACATTCATCTTCTTTTGTGCCTTGTATGACTCCAACTAGTAGACAGTTTTCTTGCAATTCCATTGACTTCACTTTAACTTGAGTTCCAATGTTGTTACCCACAGTCAAATTACTTTAAATTTCAAGGGCTCTCACCTCATGGATAAAATTCAGTTATTTTGAGCATCTTTGGACTAAGGCGCTGAGGCTAAGTTATCCTGGAGGAGCCCAAATTGGCATCTAATGTTGCATGTGGTATTCTGAGCCTTGCAAGTACAGGTTAGTTGAGCTTGAACCAGCACACTACACGCTGTGAATGGTCACTAGGACATGTTGTTTATTGAGGATATCAATCTTGTTTGGTCTGAAAACTGTGATTGACAGTTAATTGGTCCTATTTCATCTCCACGCTAACAAAGGGCCTATCCATCAACTCATTCTTCTCATGTTGTGTAAATTGTGTTATGTTTTTCCCAAATCTGTTTTTTATTGTGTGTCCTGGTCCTGATAAGACCATAAGACATAAGAGGAGACGTAGATTATTTGGCCTATTGAATCCACTCTGCTCTGCACTGAGATCATGGCTAGTATTTCTCATCTATAATGTCCTGCCTTGTTGCTATAACCCTTGATTCCCTTACTGATTAAAATGTGTCTATCTCAGCCTTGAATATATTTAACATACTCTGTGGTAAGGAATTCCACAATTTCACCACTCAGAGGAAGAAAAACTCCTTCACATCTCTATCTTAAATGGGTGACTCCTTACTCTAAGATTATGCCCTCTGGTCCATATTCTTCCACAAAGGAAAACACCATCTTTGCATCTGCCCTGTATAGTCCCCTAAGAATAGTATATGTTTTCATAGTCATCTCTTGTAATGAGTACAGGCCCAACCTACAGAATCTCTCCAAAGAGAAAATCCCTCCATATCTGGGAACAACCTAGTAAACTCTCTTTGGTCTGCTTCCAATGTCATTATATGTTTCCTTATATAATGGTGTCCACAGTATTCCAGCGTGGTCAATTGGTGTCTTGTACGGTTTGAGCAAAACCTCCCCACTTTTATACTCCATTCCCTTTGAAATAAAGGCCAGCATTCCATTTGCCTCCCCAATACCTGCTGCACATGGTTGCCAGCTTTTCATGATTCATACAGTAGGACCCCTAATCTCTCTGAGCTGCAACTTTCTGCTATCTTTCCCCACTTAAATAATATTCAGCTCCCTTATTCTTCCTGCCGAAGTGTGTTAACACACATTTGCCCACATTATATTCCACATGCCAGGATTTTATCTATTCTATTAAGCTGTCTATATCCTTCTGTAGACTCCTGTGTCATCTTTACTATTTGTCTTTCCCATCTATTTGGGTACCATCCTCAAACTTGGTGATAGTCCATTCACTTCCATCAACCAAGTAATCGATATTCGTCGTAAATAATTGCAGCCCCAACACTAATCCAGTGGCTACTGACTCCACTGTATCTTCCATTAGTTTGATGATTTTTTATCCATGCTAATATAGTACCTCCAGCACCATTTTGGCTCTTATCTTAAGTAACATTATGTGTGGTACCTTTTCAAATGCCTTTTGGAAAGTATATTATATATGCTAGTTCCACTTTATCTACCTTCCTTGTTACTTCCTCAAAACAACTAATAGATTTGTCAGGCATGATTTCACCCTGATGAAGCCATGCTGAATCTGCTTGATTATATCGTGTTCCTAAATGTTCTGCTAATACATTACTTACAATAGACTCTAATGTTTCCCCATGGCAGATGTTAAAATAACTGGCCTTTGGTTAACCTGCTTTACATCTCCCACACTGTTTTTGAATAAGGTTGTGACATTGGCAGCTTTCCAATATTCTGGGACTTTTCCAGAATCGAAGGATTTTTAGAAGATTACTACCAGTGCATCCATTATCTCTGCCATTACTTCCTTTAAAATCCTAGGATGCAAGATATCAGGTCTAGGGAACTTATCGACCTTTATCTCTTTTAGTTTTTCTAATGGTAATTAGTGCGTTTATTTCGAACACCCACTTTTGCTACTTGGGTATTTCGTACTTTTGGAAAGTTATTACTATTCTCTACCTTGAAGACTGGTGTAAAGTAATTGTTCAATTATTCTGCCATTTCCTGGTGCCCCGTTATTATTTTCTCAGCCTTGTTCTCTAAGGGTCCTATGTTCACTGTAGCCCCTCTCTTTCTGATTATAAAGATGCTCGTACTGTCTACTTTCCGTTATTTGTTGGTTTTCCCTCATAGCTTATCTTCTTCCTCTTTAATACTTTTTAGTCATCTTGTGTTGACTTTTAGAACTTTCCCAATCTTCTGATTTACAACTAATCTTTTCCAACTGCTTTTTTTTTCAATTTAATGTTAACCTTGGTTGGTTTACCTCCTTCCTATAATCCTTCTTCCTCACTAAGATAAATCTTTGCTGTGTCTCATGAATAATTTTTTTTAACCGTCTCCATTGTACATCAACTGTTATTTTCTTCTAAACTCCTTTCCTAGTCCACTCCAGCCAACCCTGTCTGGCATGTGAGTTACACAAGAGAGGGCAATGACCATCTCCAACAAGAGACAATGTAACCATCATTTTTTGACATTCAGTGACATCATCATCACTGAATCACTGTTGCCGGGTAAGAGTCCTAGAACTCCCTTGCTAATACTGGGGAGGCAATGACCTAGTGGTAATATAGCTGGACTGTTAATCCAGAGATCCAGATAATGTTGTAGGAACCTGGGCTCAAATCCAGCCATGGCAGACGGTGGAATTTGAATTCAATAAAATATCTGGAATTGAGTATCTAATGATGACTGTGACTCCATTACTGATTGTTGGAAAACCCCATCTGGTTCACTGATGTCCTTTAGGGAAGGAAACTGCCATCCTTACCTGGTCTGGCCTACATGTGACTCCAGACTCTTAGCAATGTGGTTGACTCTTAACTGCCCTCTGGAGAAAATAGGGATGGGCAATAAATGCTGCCTAGCCAATGACATCTTCATCCCATGAATCAATAAAGGACAAAATCCAAGATGGTGGCAGAGTAGCAGGGCTGAGTGAGGGCTCTTGCCCATGGTTCATCCACTCCCACATGCTTTTTCTCTTCTTCTTTTTACTTCTGTCCATTTTCTTTTGTTTTTCTTTTCTTTGGTGGGTTAGTCGGCAGCTTCAGCATGGCAGTGAGAGTGGGTCGTGCGCCGAATGGCAGCAGCCTCCCAGCAATCGGAGGTGGCGGCTTCTCCAGGTGATTTGAGGCAGCAGCAGTAAGGACGTCCTCCCAGCATTCGGGTTCGACAGCAGCAAAGCTCCTTCAACAATCACAGGAGGTGGCAGCGGCACTCTTCAAGATAGCAGCGCCAGTAAGGCAACATCTCAGAGGAGTGGAGCCAGGAACTCCTCGTTGCATCAGGCCCAGAGCGGGGTCTCCTGACACTGGCGTTTTGGCGGCTGCAGTAGCAGCAGTGTGGTATGGCCAGAGCAGGGACTCCTGGCATCATCAAGGCAGCAGCAGTAGAGCCAGGGACTTGTGGTTGAGGTCACATTAGGCCCAGTGCAGGAACTCCTGGTTATCGGCTAGGGCAGTAATGGCAGCAGCGTAGCCGAGGACTCCTGATTGCGGCTCCAGTGTGGCTTCAGCATGAGATTCAGCAGTGTTGTAATCAAGGTGGACCCAGTGGTGAAGAGATACCACCTAAAGAGAGGCAACTCTTACGTTGGTGGGTCCAGCACAGGCAGTGAGGCAATGGAGGGGTGCAGGCACAAGTGGCGCTGGTGAGCCATCTCAGGACTGATAATGGAGGCAGCAGAATAGAGATAGACTCTCTTTCAATTGTATCTTTTTACCCTTTTTATTCTTAAACCATTCAAAATGGCACCAGATTGTGGCAACATTTGAAGCTTTTTACCACATTTTACTGTATTATTCACTGTGAAATGCAAATGACAATAAATAATTCAATTCAATTCAATAATGGCATTATCAATCTGCCGACATGATACGGACTACAGCAATTCAAGAAGGCAGCTCATTTTCTCAAGGGCAATGAGAGATGAACAATAAATGCCCAGTCGGGGTGACCATGTCCACAAGTGAATGAAAAAAGATTCCCATCTGATTATTATTATTTACGTTTAACACAGGTGTTTTTGACCCAGGTTTCACACTCAAACCGAAAGCTAAATTCCACTGTGCAACGTTCCTTGGGGGATCTATTTATCCTGAAATCATTTACTAAACCTTCAGAATGCATGCTAAGAATTATTTCTCATTACTACAACTGCAATTTGATTTTCTCAATCTGTGCAAAGATTAAAGTTACCCATGATTACTGCACTGTCTTTTTCATATACCCTCATTATATTCTGATTTTCTTCCCCTGTCCTACAGAAAGGTACTGTTAGGAGCTGAAAGTCTACTCCCACTTATGTCTGTTTCCCTTTGTTATTGCTTACCTCTGCCCATATGAATTCCACACTATCCAATCCAAGATCATTTCTTACTAAAGTGCTACTCCCACCTCATTCCACTATCCTTCCTTTCCTTCCCATCCTTTTGAAAGAGCACCTACTCCTTAAAGTTCAGCTCCCAGCTTTGATCTCCTTATGACTGTGTTTTCATAATGGCCATAGATCATACCAATTTACCTGTATTTGAGCCATTCATTCATTTGTTTCATTCTGAATACTATACATATTCAAGTAAAGAGCCATTAATTTTGCCTTATGCAGGAAGAAGGGTTATAACATTATATCTCCTTTTAGCAATGTCGGAAATTGTCCTACTTAGGAAGGATGTATCTGGGCAATTTTTCACATTATTGGGTAGTGTCAGGACCATATCAGGTATCATAGATCATCGAATCCCTACAGTATGATAAAAGGCCATTCGGCCCAACAAGTCCACACCACCCCTCCAAAGAGCATCCCACCCAGACCCATTCCCCTACCTGTGTATTTCCCATGCCTAACCCAAACATCCCTGGACACTAAGGGCGATTTAGCATAGCCAATCCACCTAGCCTGCACATCTTTGGACAGCGGGAGGAAGCCTGAGCACCTGGAGGAAACTCACGCAGACACGGGGAGAATGTGCAAACTCCACACAGACAGTCGCCCAAAGGTGGAATCGAACCTGGGTTCCCGGTGCTGTGAGGTTGTAGTACTAACCACTGAGCCACATGCCGTGTCCAAAGTTGTTCCGACAATTGCAAATTGCAAAGATTCTTAAGCAACTTTTTGGTTTTTAAGGAATTCCAATTGAAAAACAACCAGCAGCAAACCTTTAGTTGAAACTAGATCAGAGATTAGTTAATTATGTCAAAACGTAGACAATAGAAACAGGAGTAGACCATTCAACCCCTCCAGCCTGCTCCACCATTCATTATGATCATGGCTGATCATTGAGCTCAATACCCTAATCCCACCCTCTCCCCATATCCGTTGATGCCTTTAGCTACAGGAGCTATATCTATCTCCTTCTTGAAAACACAAAATGTAATTGAGGTCAAAGCATTCTGTGGTAATGAATTTCACAGGCTCATGACTCTTTGGGTGAAAAAATTTCTCATCTCTGTCCTCAAAGCTTTACCTCTTATCCTTAAACATAACTATTACTGGAAACTACGAAGTAAAGCAGTTACACAGTTATAGGAAAAATACATAGATTAGAAGTAGATGCAGTAAAAAGATACTTTTAAAGGTAAGAATAAAATCTATCTGCAGACCTGTTCCTTGCTTGAAGATTTCTCTTTCTGAGGTGAAGGAGTTGAAATCTTGAAGATGAATTCAACAGCAGCAATGGTTTCTTAAGGTGAATAACCAGAAGATGCTCATGCTGATAGATTCATCCGCAGGTGGGTAAAGCAGGCTTTCAGTGTGAGAGAGAACACTGACCTGAGGTAGGCTGTTCTGACAGCAGAAGGATTGCAACAAAGATTTACCAGAATATTTTCTGGAATGGCAGGACTGACCTACATAGAGAGACTGGATCAGTTAAGATTTTTATTGACTATAGTTTAGAAGAAAGAGAAAGGATCTCACATAAAAATATATTGAATTTAGCCATGTTAAACTCACTTCTTTCTTGGAATCATAGAGTTTTATGTAGAGAAGGAAGCATTCGACCCATTCGATCCCTGAAAAAGCCAAGTAGCTACTCCCATTCTCCAGCCCTATCTCCATCGCCCTCTAAATTCATCCCTTTCAAATTTATATCCAGCTCTCTTTTGAAACCTCCTATGGAATCCCCCTCCACCTCTCTCCCATATTCCAAATCCTAATAACTCTCTGAGTAAAGAAGTTTATCCTCATTTCACTCCTAGCTCTCTTGCCAACAATATTGAACATGTGACCCTTCATTACTGACATACCAACCAGCAGAAACAGAATATCTTTCTTTACACTGTCAAAATTGTTCATAATTTTAAACACCTCAATAAGGTCACCTTTTAATCTTCCTTACTCCGAGAAGAATAGACCCATTTTTCTGATTCTTCATGTACCTGGTATCTTAATTCTAGTAAATCTCTCTCTCGGGCTTTAACGTCCTTCCTTAAATAAGGTGCCCAGAACTGAACACAATATTCCAAATAGAGATAACAAGGTGTAGAGCTGGATGAACACAGCAGGCCAAGCAGCATCAGAGGAGCAGGAAGGCTGACGTTTCGGGCCTAGACCCTTCTTC